>OZ024905.1:14758484-14815984 GCA_964017125.1 Flabesymbios commensalis
AGGTTATAACATCAAAACAGCAATGAGAGGAAGTCTATTCTGATAGATGTATTTCTTATTTTCAGCGATATAATTCTTACCATTATTTTGACCTTGAAGTTATGTATTTTTATCCAGGTTAATAGCTAGCTGCATCTGAATTGCAGATCAGAATGACTTACAAACAAACAACGAACGCTTTTAAAACTGTCCACATGTTACATTGGACTAAAGAGCATTAATCACCGTTTGATACGTCAATCTAACGTGGGTTATGTTATAAAGCTTGCTGCATTACAGGATGGTGCTCCAAGCTAAGCAGTATTTGATAGGATGAAAACGCCTGAAACTGGTTGTTGCTGTGTAGAGCGCGTGGTGCCAATAGTCTGTCTGGCAAGGCAGATGCCATCGGCTACAGGCAGAAGTACAGCAGGCAGACAGACCACAGCAGAGAGAGCTGAAGGCATGCGAGGTAACACCTCAGCCTACAGTCCCATCGTGTCGTATTCTGGACTACACCACTACCATCGCATACCTTCCTAACCTCACACAAGTATCTTCTGTGATCAAAATAAGTAATGATAATGGAGCGGATGTTGAGTAGACTTTCATGTGAGGAAGTTAGGTTGACCTCTCACCATATGGGTGTGTCGGAGAGGCGTTATTTGAAGATGTTGCTGCTGCTGATGTTGTTGTCACTCCTCACGTATACTAAGGCTCACCAGGACAGGGCAAACCCGCGGCACTATGACTACGCCTGGCCTCAAGACCCCAAAGATGACAGGTGAGGCTCATAATTATATTTTATACTCATACAATTAACCCTTGTACTGCTAGATCACGGTATATATACTGTTTCGATCATGTTTCACATAATATAAAATGTAAATTAAATTTGTTAAATAGTTATTGAAGATACTCAGGTAATCAAATAATGCAATTTGCTGGATGCGTAATTTTCAGAGTTGAAAAAATTGAAACAACCAACAGATGGTTGAATTATCAAGAATGGTTACAGCTATCAATAAACCTGCAAAATGCTCATCAGCTTTTACTGAATACGGAATTCAGTGCGAAAAAAATAATAACGTGTGAGAAATAACTAAGCTTTGAGAATTGAGAAGCGTAAAGTATATCTGGATAATTGTAATGGTTATTATTTAACTACATGGTTATTATTTATTTTTAGTAAACATTTGCTCATGCTTCATATTTATGCATCATACATCTTTTGGTGGGCATTTTACTGGGATTAATTAATAATCAAATTGGAGCTATTTCACATGTATTCTGTTTGCATAATAATACATTCTACTAAATATAAGAATGACTTGACATCTACTTTTTGGCAACAGTTTCCCCTTCACATCCAGGGTAACTCTTTAACTCATACAGCGCGGGGATAGACTTTAGTCGTCAGAATCTGACGTCTGTAAACGTCAGATTCTGACGTCTAAAATCGATCCCCGCACTGTAAGAGTAAACATATTTCTAATGGTCGTAGACCCATAACATAGGTATTCAAAAGAATCAGAAAGAGCTGACTGAGACATTCATGATGATTTCAAAATGATAAAAACCATTTGGTTTCCATGTTTTTTTTATAATATTCAGCGCTGTATGGGTTAATGTTACGTATTTACATCTTCCTGGGTGATCACTGGCATGTAAGTCTGGGACGTGAATATGCCTGACTGTAGAGTCGGCGTTCACGGACTCCCAGCCCTACATGTAGCAATCAGGTGTCAAAGAAACAAATCTTTCTTCTCCTCTCACTTCTACCAATTCAGTATTTTGGGGAGGCTCCGCGATCCGCAAATCGTCGTATCTTACTGTATGACCATTACACATTCAATACATGTTCATAAAAAAATATATATCTATATTTATATAAACATATTTTTTTAATAGAATAGTTTCAAATGAAAATAATGCATGGAACAATTTCTCACTTAAATGACAAATGATTCAATATTGCTTTATTGTCTTGTCTGGTCTTGAAGGCTATTATCATGTAGTTGCAAATTTGGTCGTTATGACGTCCTTGTAATGTCAATTCGAGCCACATCATCAATTGTTCTAATATTAGACAATAACTAAATATCATTGTTTTAGTCCCCTTAATATTTGGATAATAAATAGTCGGGTTGTTTTTTGACCATACGCGTTATAGATTAGCATCATAATTTAAGAAGGTGATTACCATAAATATCAGTACATGAAGGTTAGAAAATAGTAATATTATATCGTCGCTTGAAGATTATTATGTATTTTGTGGACATTATAAAGTGGCAGACAAGATCCATGACCATTATAAACATTACCCCTCTCAGCGCGGGGACCAAGACGATACGTGATACTATACTATATGTAAATGATAAGTTAGCACAATAGTCATGATCTTAGTAAATAGTAGTTATTCTACGTGGCCAGGTAACCCGATGAAATACTGATGACACATGCCTTATAACGTTTTAATTGTATAAAACACAAATGCAATATATAGTTGTTTGAAATTGTATTCTATCTAAAGAGCTATTGATAGCTTCGAAACTTGCAGTTGCCAATTTGTAAATGTTACTTTGGGTTTGATGTCTTAATCTGGTCATCCAGAAACGCAAACAGTCATCCAGTAGTCGGTTACTTCTCTATGTGCAGCAAGTACGCTGAGATCTATGAATTTTTGTCAGTTCCATTCACAACATGTAGGAGATCCAAACGTTTGTAAGTAAGGACATTTGTAGCTGAGCTGTTCTTTAGATGTCAAATAATGGATATTAAATAGACATGATACAATACAGAGAGAAGTTTACTTGTAACCAAATAGGAATTATGTCTGGTGATTACGTAAAAACCCAACTAATCTCCATCCGCCAGTTGTTATGTCAAAAAAAATACGGGCCCATTTCTTATGAGCATATTTCATGTGAATTCATCACACATAAACACGTTCTTATTGCATGACAGACATGATAAATCACTGGTGATACGACAGACTTATATACAATAGGGGTTGTATTACAGATAGCATAGCCAAAAATGATCCATTTCTGCTGTTATGACAGAATAATTACCGATCCACTGTAACTAACATTGTTACTTATGGACATGATAGACTGCATGACAAAGCAGACAGCATCGGTTTCACGCCCTAAATGTCTATCAACATACATTGATGTTCTAAAAGCAAACGATCAAAATCACTGATGATTAAACATTATTGATGTATAATTCTGTACGATACGAGGTACATGATAATCAACCGATTGCATAATGGGCATGATGTATTACCAATGTTATAGCAAACATGGTGAATTAGCAAAATTACAATATACATGTACATTAGTTAATTTCTTATTGCAAAAAACGGATTAGGTGTTTTTTGGATGTGTGAAAGCGATTTGATCACATATTCTGCTTCATCAAGAACTCTAATTTGCGGAATGATATGTTTCCTATTTTGTTTTTTTAGTTGTCATTTTGGCAGCCATTTTGTTTTTTATCAGTCCGGACTACCAATATGACCGAAAATTTTGCACTATTTGTCAGAAAAAGATGTGTATTGCCGTTTTTCAAACTGTGATAGGCATGCTAAACTCATTTTTTGTACCATTTTTTATTTGAGATCTTGCACGTACATAAATCCAAGATGGCCGCAAATGCCATTTTAGAAACTATATTTTTTTCACTTTCGTCAAGAAACGATGTGAAATACCACTTTTCAATGTGAATTTTGTATGAGAAAGGCATTTCTAATACAACTTTTCAAAGTATATTTCACATGAGAAACTTATTGTAGATAATAATCTCATGTTTAGAAGTGCTGTTCAATCATAAATCCAAGATGGCCGCCACTTTTCTCTTGTAATATGTATATATATGTATTTACTTTTTGGCACAAAACACTGTGTAATACATGTCTCAATATTTTTTCTAAAGTGTTTTTCGCATGCGAGACTCATTTCCGACATTATTTCTTCTTAGGGAGTCACGTTTGAGCATAAACGTTTAATTTAATATGTCTATAATCACCATCTTTAAAAACAATTTTTTGTCTTTGAGCAAGAAAAATATAACACGATATATATTACCATATTTCAAACAGATTTTTGCGCACTATAAACTCCTTCACGAAACTGTTTTGTGACTTTGAAGTCAGGTTCATGCCTCAATTAACTCTTACAGCGCGAGGATCGACTTTAGACGTCAGAATCTGACGTCTGTAGACGTCAGATTCTGACGACTAAAGTCGATTCTCGCACTGTGAGAGTTAAAATATTTCTAATGTCTGCAGACCCATAACACAGGTATTCAAATGACTCGGAAAGAGCTAACTAAGACATTTATGGTGATTGCAAAGAGAAAAAAACCCTTTGGTTGCGATGTTTTTTTTACAAATTAATTCAGCGCTTTAAGGGTTAAATAATGGATGCCATCGCTATCTTGGAAAACATTCAACCCTTGGGTTTATTTTTTTCAACTCCCCCCCCCCCCCATACTTTTCAACATTTCGTTGGTATTCACTCTCATGGCAATACTTTGTAAATATTTCCCATGGCAATACTTCCCAAAAAATATTATATTTGAAAAATGACTTGTCAAATAACCTCCCCTTACTAAATGGTATTGGCATAATGATATTGAAGCCTATATCCTGTAGTACTGCAGGGTTAACTACTAATCGAATTTCACTGTAATGTCATATTTGCTCATGTATGTTCAAGACTAAACATCTGCCAATGAGTATATATTGTTTCCATCTTCGTAAAAGCAAAAAACAATATAGCCATGTAATCTGAATGTACTTTCTACATTACACAGACCAGTGTATTGTTTTAGATAGTCTACTCCACGTCCGTCCCGACTAATTACACAAACAACCATGCATTACGTAGTGAAGGAGGATTCATTAAATGCATTAGTACATGTATCTGCTCCTTCAGTACCATGGTTTGTGTTTGTAAACATGTTGAATATAATGTTCAAACTAATTATTACACTATATTACACACAGATACGCATTACGTCATGTGAACAGTGTGGAGATTGATTTAGTACTGTAGTGCACATGCAGTACCTCGTAACTTTAATAATTGCGTCTGTAAATATGTAGAGTATAATCCTTCCTAGTTATACTACGGGACGGACCAGATGATACTTGGGGTGGGATATGCGCCCGCCCCCCGTTTGTTCTCTGAACTAAAATAGTTTTTCACCTGAATGAACATATTTTTTGATTGAAAAAAGTGAAAAAAAAACATTTTAAAAAACCGCACTACATATTGTTCAGGTGAATGTCTCGGAACATTTATTCTGAAGACTCCAAACTATACACAATGTATCGTAAAATATATAATCAGAATAATTACAGAAAAGAATAATATCGTGCCGTAAATACGCGTTGAGATTTTCGACAATCATAATTGTTATTTTCCAAGGTCACTTTAATAAACTTTTTGTCTATTTAATTGAAACTTTTTACTGGTGTGAAAGCAACCTTTTTTTTGTTAAACAAACTTTTTTGGGGGAAAAAAACTCCCCCTCCTACGTATCCGCTGGTCCGCCCTTAAGTAGTGCTACGAAAATCCTTCTCTTATCCATATTTCATTTCAAAATGCTAATGGAGAAGGCTGTGACGCCAACCTACAAGCGATCACAATTATATATATTTTATAGAATGTGCGATCCTGATAGAGAGGCGGCAGATATTTGTATCACAATATAAGGCCTTTTTTGTTCCCTTACCATCTATCGGTAAAAAAAAATACTCTTCCAAAATCCAGGTACTCTTCTACACAGAGCACTGTGCACTGCCTGTTCCAACCAGACGGAGACGGCCCGCGTGTATCATAATGCGGACAGCTTTCCCAGCAAACACGAAGCCTTGACCCGATGTTGTTTTAATGTTGGTCCATCGCCGTTGGCGGTGGGCTAATAGTGAAACAGCATTGGGTCAAATCCTCGCGTTTGCTGGGCTCCACACAGCTGTCTGTCTACACCCACCCCTCCCCCACCATAATATTCTCGCCAGCCGATCAGGGTACTTTTAGCAAGACAGCCGGCCAATCACAAGCCTACTACAATACTTGAAATTGAGAGCGATGGACATATGACGTCAACCATCTGCACATTTTAACATGCGAAGGAGCAGTGTCTAGGGTGAGCAGTGTAGTACTCTTCAAGATGGTCAACAACACCAACTGGTACTTTCTCATTTACAAAAACGTATGAACATGGACAGATCTTTTTTCTAATATTGTGACACTTCCCGGACCTAATTCAATAGAACAAAGGCTGAGTAAGTATCGCGACATTAAAGCAAATATGGTTCAACATGGGTCATTTTCAAATATTTTGATCAAATGATAAAGTTTAGGTTACCTTCGTAACCTCCTCGACCCCGCTGAACCCTCACCCACGACCCTCGACCCTCGACTCAGAAGCCCCTCGACCCTCGCCCCACAACCCCCTCGACAAAAAAAAAAAAAATATTTTTATCACATTAGATGGTAACTAAATAGCTGGCAAGGTCGCCGGATACAGCCCGAAAATGGAAAAGGGGTGTCAGACAGGCAGATCTAATAGTAGCCAAATATTTCTACTTCAAGTAGACCTAATATATATCGGAAAATTACCGAAATTTCCAAAAGTTCCTATGTTCCGGGAGCTTCAAGTCACCATGCATATGGGATCCACTGCAGGCTGTTAAATCAATTATACAATTATTGTCAACAAAACTACTAAGGGGCCACAATTCAATCCCTGGGGTGAGGGCTAAATTATTTATCCGCGCATAATTTCAACACGGCTCGGTGACGCGCGGAAAATTTGATTAAACCAGCTAGTCTATGTCTTGAAATATAATTATCATTTATTTCATAAAGAGCCTGTCTGGGGTTTTATTTAAAAAAAACACCCCCCCCCCCGTCTCGCCAATTAAATGGTACATGGCCCTCTAGAAATGTAGGCCTACCTTTAGGCCTATTCTGTGAAACACAGTGACGTCACCGGAATTCGTTTTGAATGGTTACTTGGTGAAAATAATGCTACATAAGACCCCCATACGCAGTATGCATATGTGAATGTTAATTATATGGTAAAAATGTGAAACAAAAAAATGCAGAAAATTTAATATCATGTTTTAATGTTTAAAACAAATTGCAGGATAGTAATGCCAGCCTGGCAGTCATATTTGATTAATGCAATAGCATCACTTAAAAACGACAAAACAGTGTTGATAAATTTAGTCTGATACGATCTCATACGACATTCACATAGACAAGTGATATTTACACATCGTTTTCTGACAAAAAAATGAAAAATATATATTTTCTAAGATGGCAGTGGCGGCCATCTTGGATTTATGCCCCCAAAATATCTCAAAATAGTGGCAGAAATGACCTTAGCATGCCAAATACAGTTTAAAAAGTGTTACTACCTTGTTCTGACAAATAGTGCAATTGTTTCGGCCATATTAGTATGTTTGACTAATAAAAAACAAAACGGCCGCCATGAGGGCCATTTAAAAATAAATCAATTTGGAAACATATCATTTAGCAAATGAGAGACCCGACCAAGTGGTCAAATCGCTTTTACCCCTCAGAAAACAACTTTCGACCTAAGAGGTCCTACTACATCATAATTTGCTGCTTTTATAGCAGACATGGAAGACATGTACAGTGCATATTAATACATTTTAAATTCATTAAACAGAAAGTACAACAAGGCAAGTTTCTTCATCATCATAAAATTAAAAGATTATAGTAGGCTTATATAGAAAGACCTATATATATATTATATTATGATAAACAAAAGAAAATACTCATTTTTATGACAGACCGGAGGATTTTGTATGTCCCGTAAGATATGATAAATTCGCAGATATTGCGAAATTAGTTATATTCGCTGTTTTGTTAGGCCCGTATATATTTACGTTTTTTTTTCCAATTTGGATGAAATTGATTAAGTAGTTAAAGCTGCATAACTGTTTTGTTTATTTTGACCGAAATAACCTAAAATGTTCAACACAATCATTCATATATTTTAAAAGGCTTTAGAAATGGACAAATCGATGTAAATGTAGCTGGATTAGATCACGACGCGATACACCATCAAGTTATATGGTGTGGTAAATCGGTCCGTCTGTGTACAATATGTACGTAATACTAATAGTGGTTAATTGTGGGCCAATATAATGTTACATTAGACCAACATCAAACCCCTTAATAGCAAACACGAGACGTGGAGTCGCATTTGCCTAACGCTGGGCCAGAGCCATAGACGATGGCTCCGAATTAGTTTGACATCGGATCGATGCCTCGTGTTGGCTGCGATGCCAAGCTCACACAAACCACCCGTTGGTGTCCTAAGACTAGGTCAGCCCCTATGATAACTCAGCAGGCACGAGTGACTGTCCCATTGATGGCTCAATGTTGGTCCAGCTGGTACAACATTGACCAATCAATGGTTGAATGCCTCTTGTTTGCTGGCAACTCAGCTACCGGTACCGTAAAGGCTGCTATTTTATATAAATGATATAATTTCGGTACCGGTATAGAGAATGTCACTCTGTTTTAGTATGACGCTTTTAAGTGTGGGCCAGCATCTCAGCCTTTGGCCCGCCATTAAGACGCTCTCCCCGACCGTGGGAAATCGCAGTCTGAATCGGTGATGTAAATCATCTTGTTTTGCCCAGTCTTTTATTTGATACCTCACGGCCATTTCAAAATATAGTGACAATGCTATGAGTGAATTCAAAGTGAATTTGATTGACAAGAGAAACACGATCTATAGTGACTATGCTATTCCAAACTATCATACTATTTTATTTCATCGTTAGTCATCACATACAGTTATATAAATAGGTAATGCGGTAAAATAAAAAAATTGTAAAATAGCAGCCTTTACGGTACCGGTAGCTGAGTTCCCAGCAAACAAGAGGCATACAACCTTGATGGGTCAATATTGTACCAGCGTCATAGAAGCTGGACCAACATTGAGCCATCAATGGGTCAGTGACTCGGGCCTGCTTAGTTATCATACGGGCTGACCTAGTCTTAGGACACCAACCTGTCGTTTGTGTGAGCTTGGCATCGCAGCCAACACGAGGCATTGATCCGATGTCAAACTAATTCGGAGCCATCGTCTATGGCTCTGGCCCAGCGTTAGGCAAATGCGACTCCACGTCTCGTGTTTGTTATTAAGGAGTTTGATGTTGGACTAATGTAACATTATATTGGCCCACAGTCTTGTTTACAAGGCGAGATACTCTATATGATATCGGGCGGGGGCCCTAGGGTAGTGGTTAGCACCGCTGCCTTTCACGCCAGAGTCCGGGGTTCGGTTCCCGGTCTCGGCGGTTTGAAGGAAACAAAAATGTTTCTTCCCCATCCACGTGTGAAAGTTAGTATTGTGGGGAGCCTCCGTGACCGAGAGGTAGCGTGCTCGGCCTCAGACCGCCAGGGCTCGAATTTCGAATCCTGTGTCTGGAGGACAGTGTCATCTCAATCATCTCACCACCCTCAGGAGGTTCTCCTGGCCCAGTTTAGCCTATATGTGCACAAAGGTGGCCTAAAGCCCGATTCATTTCATTTCTATATGATATCGGGCTCAAATCTCAGGAAAACAGTGAGTAGTGTGTGGAGCCAAAAAAGTGCAACACTGCATTTTATATTCAACTGATTTACTTATCGAGAACAGCTATATATGGATCCAGGGTGGGAGAAGTGACGCGCCCCCTTATTTTTCACCAAATACATGTACTTTTAAAATCTCCAATATTGCTAGGGTTAGCCATGCGAGCAAGTGACGAGGTGCAATGGCGAGGCAGATTCTCAGAGTATTATCATGTTTCTTCCCTTTCAACGCTGAGACATAGTTGTTTCGATGTTGTGTGATCCGTGCAAAGCACTTTAGTTTCGAGTGCTTCATCTCACTCAGGTGGGACAGATATTGCAATGGGTACGGTAAGTTCCTAGCACCGATATGGTGTAGGGCTGTATGCTCCCGTGGAGTTGAGATGGCACACGATTGAACAGGTCTCGTGACCAGGGGGTAAATGTGAAGTTGACTACAGAGGCTCCAGTCTGATATCAGACTATAACCACCTCTCCCTTTACCTTTAGCGTACCGTGACCTACAAAATTATCGAGTTGGGGACTCAGCGATTAGACACGACGATTAAAACGATGTATTCTAATTTTCAAATCAGTGATTTTGTGTTTATGAACATCATTCACGACCACCATCTGATCATTATGACTCATTTATCTAGGCATATCATGTATCACCCCGTATACTCAACAACCAGTAAGGATAATTTTCATTATAGCCTTAACCTTATCAAATGTACTTGTTGACGATGGAGCACGGCTGAAAAGTTTATTCTGAGCCATGTATCCCATTCTGATAATATCATAATCGTTTACATGGCGCGAATAACCTTAGTATCAGCCTGCTATACATGTACTTGTCACATATTGACATTTTTAGTGTTGGTATGTCATCTATAATATTTGATGATTTGATATATGAAAGGTTAAATTTAAAGGACTGGCCCAGGCTAAAATCATTAAAAAATCCTTATTTTATTTTGGCTTCTATATATGACCATATGATGTAAACATGTTCATAGACTAGAACTGCAAAAGTTTTTTTAATTTTTGTGCTGCGCACTTACCAGTTAGGCTAGATATAGAGACGAAATTCATGATTTCTATTTATTGACAACCATGACAAAAATAAGAAATACGGGAATTTCATTTCTACATCTAGCCTAACTTGTGAATGCGCAGCAGAAAAATTAAAAAACTTTTGCAGTTCTAGTCTATGCACATGTTTACATCATATGGTCACATAATGAAGCCAAAATAAAATCACCGATTATTTTATGATTTTAGACCTAGGCCAGTCCCTTTAAACTGAGCATTGACGGTTGCCCCTCACTTTTACGTGTTAAAATGACTTGTGATTTTAACATATTAATATATTGTATTATTGTTATTCATTGACTCATTTATTCATCTGCTCGCTCTTTCTTCATTCATTCATTCATTCATTCATTTATTCATTTATTCATTCATTCATTCATTCATTCATTCATTCATTCATTCATTCATTCATTCATTCATCCATTTATTTATTTTTTAATTAATTATTTAATTACTTTAATGATTAATTAATTATTTAATAAATTAATTAATTAATTAATTAATTAATTAATGTTTAATTAAATAATAAATGAATGAATGAATGAATGAATGAATGAATGAATGAATAAATGAAGGACGATTGAGCGCGCATATGCATAAATAAATAAATAACAATAATTAATTAATTAATAAATTAATTAATTAATTAATTAATTAATTAATTAATTAATTAATTAATAAATTAATTAATTAATTAATTAATTAATTAATTAATTAATTTTTTTTTTATTAATTAATTAATTAATTAATTCATTCATTTATTCATTCATTCATTCATTCATTCATTCATTAATTGATAAGTTGATTGATTGATTGATTGATTGATTGATTGATTGATTGATTGATTGATTGATTGATTGATTGATTGATTGATTGATTGATTGATTGATTGATTGATTGATTGATTGATTGATTGGGTGTCAGAGATTGTCACATCATTGTAGAATACCTTCTATTTATCACTGTTTATATTAGCATCAATATGACTGCATCTTTCAGACACCAGGACACGTTTTTTGTGTTTAGAATATTGGCAAAGCCATAACGACGTATTTGATCGTTGTGGATAGTGTTAGTTGTTAAATTTAATTGCAGTGACAAATTGAAATTTAATTACATTAGCCGCATAAGATTAATTGTTTAGAATATTAGGGATCTTGTAATAATGGATTTTATTGCTATACGAGGCTTGTGATGTTAAATCAAAATTAGTTGCGTCCTGGAGCTTAAATCTATTTGTATCAGCCGCATTATTTATCTATTTTATTCTTAATCAAGAAAACTAATAGATTTATGATATTTATCATTGAAATAATTGGATGCATCCAATATATAGTTATTAACACCTATATTTCTGTCCATTTCGTCGTTATGAAGTTAGTGGATAATAAGCCAAAATATCAGAACTGAGCTAAATTCACCCACGTATTTATTACAGACATCCTGATACAGTAGTGTGTATCTGACATCGCCACCCCACTGTTTTCTTGATTAATTACCATGACATATGTATACTTATATCCCAGAAAACATAATATATTGACTCAATGTTGGCTTAATCCTGGGCCACTGTCTCCGACGCTAAATAAACACTAACCCAGCATTGGCTACACGTTTCGTGTCTGCTGTTTATATATACCTGGTCACGTCTCACAGCTTGTCACGGCACCAGCCCGCTGCTAATTGCTTTCTTTGTGTCTCTTTTTTTCTCTTCTATGGAGCTTCACTTGTCCTGTCACGAACTTTGTTTTCACCGAATTCCCATTCATGCGTTTCATAGAATTCTTCATTGCAAGTGTGTCAATGGTCATCCTTCAAAGTAGCGGATATTTGACAATTCTCGTCATTTAAGTATTTTTTTTGGTGATATATATTATTTCAGACATGAAAGACCCGAGAATAAAAAGAAGTAAAAATGAAGACTTAAACGTAATATTATTTTGGCCAACAGCCTAGTTGATGGCTGACAATGATCCGGAGTAATTGTACATATCTATTCGGGTGTTTTATTTAACCATTTCAGCGCCGTGACCGTCTGCAGACGTCAGATTCTGACGTTTAACCCTTACAGCGCGAGGATCAGCTTTAGTCGTCAGAATCTGACGTCTGCAGACGTCAGATTCTGGCGACTAAAGTCGATCACTGCACAGTAAGAGAAAAAATATTTCTAATGGCCGTAGACCCATAACATGGGTATTCAAATGAAGCGGAAAGAGCTGAATAAGACATTTATGATGACATCAAATTGAAATAAACCCTTTGGTCACCAAGGCTTTCATAAAAACTTCAGCGCCTCAAAGGTTAAAGTCGATGCCATAACATATGTATTCAAATGAAGCGGGAAGAGCTAACTAAGACATATATGCTGATTATAAATAGA
Organism: Flabesymbios commensalis; assembly: GCA_964017125.1. Lineage (NCBI taxonomy): Eukaryota > Metazoa > Annelida > Polychaeta > Terebellida > Flabelligeridae > Flabesymbios > Flabesymbios commensalis. Next base: position 14,771,553 of record OZ024905.1, read on the forward strand.
AAAAACCCTTGGTCTCCATGGTTTACATAAACATATTTCATCCCTGTAAGGGTTTACTATTAAAGGGACTGGCCCACGCTAAAATCATCAGAAAATCGGTGATTTTATTTTGACTTCTTAATATGACCATATGATGTAAACATATCCATAGATTAAAACTGCATAAGTTTTTTTAAATTTTGTGCTGGGCATTTACCAGTTAGACTAGATATAGAGACGAAATTCCTGAGTTCTAATTATTGACAACCATGTCAAAAATAAGAAATACGGAAATTTCGTCTCTATATCTAGCCTTACTGGTGAATGTGCAGCAGAAAAAACTTTAAAACTTTTGCAGTTCTAGTCTATGGACATGTTTACATCATATGGCCATATTAAGAAGTCAAAATAAAATCACCGATTTATGATTTTAGCTTGGGCCAGTCCCTTTAATTTGATGGAATAATGGAAGATGTGCAATGGTAAATGGTTTCATGAGTCTCCAACGATAATATGTTATTTCTTACCATAACAAAAATGAAACAGTAGGCTGAAAAAAACATAGATACATGTAAATACATTTTGAAAAGTTATGTTTCATTGTAGACAAGGACGGCAAGCTAACTATTGTTTCTCTTCTGAGGGCTACAATGTACTAATTTACAGTCTACATTTAAAAACCGTAAACTCACATGGAGAATGAATCATTGCATTTTAAAATAATCAATCAATCAATCAATCAATCAATCAATCAATCAATCAATCAATCAATCAATCAATCAATCAATCAATCAATCAATCAATCAATCAATCAATCAATCAATCAATCAATCAATCAATCAATCAATCAATCAATCAATCAATCAATCAATCAATCAATCAATCAATCGATCGATCGATCATCGATCAATCAATCAATCGATCAATCAATCAATCAATCAATCAATCAACAAATCAACCATCGATCGATCGATCAATCAATCAATCAATCAATCAATCAATCAATCAATCAATCAATCAATCAATCAATCAATCAATCAATCAATCAATCAATCAATCAATCAATCAATCAATCAATCAATCAATCAATCAATCAATCAATCAATCAATCAATCAATCAATCAATCAATCAATCAATCAATCAATTAATCAATCAATCAATCAATCAATCAATCAATCAATCAATCAATCAATCAATCAATTAATCAATCAATCAATCAATCAATCAATCAATCAATCAATCAATCAATCAAACAATCAATCAATCAATCAACCTATCAAATAATGAATGAATGAATGAATGAATGAATGAATGAATGAATGAATGAATGAATGAATGAATGAATGAATGAATGAATGAATGAATGAATGAATAAATGAATGAATGAATGACAAAGCTATCAATTAAAAAGAGAACTATTTAAAAAATTGATGAATGAAATATTAATAAATGAACGACAAAATGAATGAAAGAACAAAGAAATGAAAGCAGAAACGAACGATAAAACGTGTATACGACTGATATCGCAAATGGGAGATAGAATGAACAGAGAACTCTGGCGGGACAGACAGTAGCGCCAACCACTTCACAGCAAACATGTACTGGTGTGACGTCACATTATAACGCAATAACGGAGTGGGCGTGGTGTGCAGTAGAGTACTATGCTTGGGTTACTCTGGCGCTAAAGCGATGTCAATTATTAGTATTAGGCGATTTTTTTTTTCGCAGAAAGTGGTTTCTAGCAAGCACGATACATTGACTCAATGTTGGTTTAATATCAGTCCGGCGACTGCAATGCTGGCCCAACCTTAAACCAATTGATTCAATGTATTGTGTTTTGAGGTTTTAACAGCATGATGACCAGAACGATAATGTACATCTATATGGCAGATATCACTGATCTCACGAGTAGATCCATGGTAATGAAGGTAAATGAAAGGAAAATAAACAATCTGTGTGTTTTTTTCAATATTTTAGCGAATGACTAAAATTGTTTTCTACTGCCTGTTTTAAAAATATGTGTCTTCATCACAAATTATCCACACTGACCCAGCATCAGCAGATTACCACTGTACAGCTTCAACCAAAATTACCAATTTGTAACCACGCTCGTCTACATTTTAGATCGCTTACCATTTTTGCCACGAGACAGGAAAAAAACAACAGTCCCGCTTAAAGCGAACTAAAATGAGATATAAAAAACTGGGTTTGAATTGCCTACCGCTGCTGGACTGGAGACATTTCCGAAGGAAATCATGTTGTTTCCTCAGCTGCACCTGTTGTTTAGTGCAGAATAATCCTGTTAATGTCGTACTGGGCGGGCGTTATATTACGCCTGACGACCGTATTCTATCCACTTCATGACAACATGTGATACCGGTAGCTTCATAAAGGATAAATATGATGCATTAAATAACACAATGTATTATACTAATTGTTCACCACAGCTAATTGTATATTGATCTGTTATTACTAGCTACTATATGTATTGTAATATATATTTAATAAATATTTAAATCGCTAATGTGAATGCAACCGATAACAAACATCTTAGCAAAAGGTCTTGATCAAGAACAGTTAGAAACAGTCAAATATTTCCGACCAGGTCAGCTAATTTCTAGCTCTACAGTCAGAAATTAAAGGTAGACTTTTCCTACATGTCCTACAAAGTATATTCCCGACCACGTCCAACCATTTGAGGATCATTACGTGACAATGGCAGCTTGATGAATTGAACTTATAGTTTTTTAAAAGGCTTACTATATGAACTATTATTGGTTGTGGCCATCTTGGATTTATTTATATTATTTTATGTAGTTGTGTGGTCACCCTCCTGACAAGTGTTTGTGGGCACGAACGTGCATCAAACTTGAGATATCTTTCAAAAAGGCACAGTGGGAATTATACGTTAGAACATATCCTCCACACTTTCATGTTATATAGTCAGGTGGTCAAATATATACATATTTTTAGTCTACTTGGAAAGTGGTTACAAAGTTGTTTTTCTTAGTGTATTAAAATTATAGAGGTACTGTACTCTATGAAACTGCATGCTGCTATTCTCACAGCATTCAACGTTTTTAAATTATAAATCTGGATGCAAAACACCGCTCTAAGAATAAAAATATTTAAATAAAGCACTAACCTATTCTATCTTTGCCATCATTAGAAACATTTAATATGAAGGGAATATCATTACGAACCTAAAGTATTAAATATAATGCCGCAGAATGACTAAACAAGATATGTACTATACGGCAATATTATTATTATTATTTGTATATATATCGGTGAGATATCGGCCTATAATGCAGAATTGTGGCTATGCAATTTCAATTTCTTCGTCTTCGTCATTCATATATAAAAGTATTTTTTACAGAAATAATACACTAAAAAACATGAGGACAGTTAGTCTAATAAACCGAAAAATTTGGAATGAATTAAGTTATGTGGAAATATAGTTAGAGGGATTTCGCCCTCCACTAGGTTCCGGGTTAGAAAGCAGCATGTATCTGAAATGTAACATACTCACATTATCACAAATAGGTAAAATAGCCGAAATATTTTTCGGGAGGTATTTTTAAAATGATCTCACGCGATAAATGAGGGATATTTTTTCAAAATCGGCTGAGTGGATTCATAAACGGTCATTAAGTCAGGTAAACTAAATTAAAGGTGATCTATCACTCCATATATAGTATAAATAAATTTGTGACAAATAAGATGGGCACAAGTGTTTCTTTATATGGGGTGATTGGCTACCATGTGACCCTCTGAGACGGTCACATGATAGCTAATCACCCCCATATATGGGCTGATTGGCTATCATGTGACCCTCTGAGAGGGTCCCATGATAGCCAATCACCCCATATAAGGACATAATTATTCAAACCATATAAGGGGTGATATATCACCTTTAAAATATATTTCGAGGGAGTTAATAGGGGTTTAATTGATCGCTTGCCGCCGGTGGACCTCCATTTTACGGCTCGGATGTAGAATGCTTGCATCAATCGATTTATTGTGCAATTATATCATCAATTTGTATCTATGTTTTTGTCATGCTTGGCTCTCATTTTGTTATTCTCAACAATAAATTATAACGCTAAATATGAGTTCGGTAAATGTATCTTTCGACGACCGAGATGTATTACACATGAGTGTATGTGGACTAGTTCTAAAAATACATTTCTTTAATTTGCAGTATTGTTATGGCAGCCATTTTTGATTTTTCTAATTTCAGATATTTTGGACATGCACGGATTTTTTGAGACTTTCGCTTTGACTTTTAGGTATGCTAATCAACAGAAATCCACTGAGAAAGCTTCTACGACAATTTTGTTAAACCTCAATCCTTTGCTTACCTGTCTATTTGATTGTGGACATGATGTAGAGACTGAACCCACAGCTTATTTTTGAGTGGTGGGATTCTAAAGTGGGGGCTCCAGATCATCACAGATCATACTTTATATCTCCTGGTTTATTTCATCTGGCTTACTGTTGGACCAACATCATAAACGTTGGCCTTATCGTTTATAATGGTTAATCATTATTAACATCGTTTTTGCCCAATATTTTACAGCTGACACATGAAATCTTGATTGTTTTTCTCGATACGTAAACTATGTATCATATGTCGGATTCATTTGTGATCCCCATAAGTGTTTATTTACCAGCTAGTGACACATAAAACTGTATTTTACTCGATTCAATGTCCTCTGGAAATGTCTGATTCAACCAGTGCAAAACAACGTAGCCGCTGTGTACCTTCTCTGGGTTTTCATTTTGGAGAATGATGCATTTTATCTTTTTTTTACAATAACAAGTTTTATTTATCGTATTTTTTTTCATCCACTTAATTGATGGATTCCGAAGTGACTGAGTACAGTAGGCCTACTGTCAGCTTGGTGATTTGTGCTTTTTTATCAACGTATTTATCAGCAATATGCCTACGGGAAAAGTGTTATACATCCTACATTTCTCCAAATGTTTAGTGATTCAGTTAAATATCCCATTCGAAAAGATATATTTCATTAGTTCAGTAAACAGCTGATTTTTCAGAGTAAAAAGATGCATATCAAAATTGCTCTAAATGATACAAAAATAGTATTTTTCACCTGCAATTTTGTTTGTATGAATAACTAAAGGTCTAGACCATACATTAATATAAAAAAATCAGTTTGATAATTTATGTATCCGTATTGTCAGATATAGGTATGGTGCGATATTTGAAAAGTAAACATGGGAACTAAAACATTATGAAATAAATATCATAATTGAATGCCAACGTACATTGATGCAGCATTCAAATCATATAAGGACCCCCCTCATCTGCCATCTGTAAATAGATACGGCCAAGTCGGACATATTTGGAGTGTGGCCTAGAGGAGCGAAAATGTGGGAGCGACAGGTTATCTAGTTGATTTAATATTAAAATCATGACACTTCATAGCAAGAACCCAGATCAAAAGACAATAATAATACACATAGGAATATAAACAAAGCAGAGGATGTAATGTAGAAACATTAACGAAATAGGCATATTTGACCTGAATCTTTGAACCTTGACCTTGAATAAAAGCATTGGCCTTTGACCCACTGATATTTATTATTAATGTGCAACAATATACAGACAATAAAAATAATAACCCTCAGCTATGTGAATATATGCAGAGATGTGCTGTTTTTTTCCAATCACTCAACCAATCACTCAAAGCGACACAATATTTTTTTTTATTTTGGCTCCCTGATATGTCCATAATATGTCAACATGTCCATGGAATGGATTTGCGTGAGTTTTTTTAAATTTGTGCACATTTACTCGTTCAAAGAGAAATTAGGTCAAGATTTAATGTGAGACATGTATGTCCAAAATAAGAAATAAATGAATAACTAGTTTATATTCTAGTTCACATATTGTGGACATATTAAGGAGTACCAAATAAAAATGATGATTTTTATGATTCGTTATATCCACAACCTTTTTTTCAGACGTCTGTGGCGACATTTTTAATCTTTCTTCCAGCCCCACCTCCCAGATAGCTAATGGTGCGTCCCCGACGTGTCGCCGCGTGTGTCAGCCACACAGCGGAGTGAGAACATGCTGCAGATACGGTGACGGACGTGAGGCGTTACCATGGTTACCCAGTGGTCAGCGTCTGCAAAACGAGGTTAATGTTGAAACATTGGGTGTCCTAATGGACAAGAAAAAAATGCAAGCATAGCCCGATGTTATGTAATGTGGACTATGGGGATAATTATGCGTGGCTTCACAGAAAAAAACAGTAATTTGTGAATTGCTGTGATGTGATAGAAATTGTGAATGACGAAGGGTGGTGCAGAAGTGTAAATAAAGTATACACATTACATTCTAAACCTAGGGTGCCTTTCACCCTTTCAAGCCTGAATTTACTATTGCCATCTTCTCTCACCACAAGCCGCGAATTGCTGCCGCAATTCTCGCCTTGTAGTGGATGAAGATGGTTGGATGTGGTTTAAAAATTAAAGAAAATTGCCATGTATTGGTAAACAGTTTCATGGAAATTTTCGTTCTAAAACCCTTTGTCGTAGGAAAATTAGGCCTGTTTTCAGGGATGTAAAATGATGCTTTAATCAATCGTGAGGGCTTAAAGGGTTAAATATATTTCAATTATATTAATCAACGTAGTAAAACAACAGCACGGCATCAACACTAAAGAGACATTTCCTCAGTTAATATGGTAACATGATGTGTGGCACATGATGTGTAGAGTCGGGGATCTTGTTACAGTATATTTTGATCAGAGAGATGTGCAGATGGATCCACATGTCAAGCCCTGTCTCATTGGATGACCTGATGCCCACAACAGGTGAGAGGCTGTGGACTGAGCAATGCATCGCGGGAGGAGAGGTGTTACTTTGGGGAAAATATTCCACGTTGTTACACAGCGTCGATATGTATATATTCCTAACAGACACAGAAAATTGTCCTAATGGCGGTTTAATGCTGTATTTTGGTTGATACTCCACACACTGCCATTTTCAGCCAAAGACAGTACGTGCAAATCAAGCTCTGGCTCAACGTCTATATGGGGATCAACATTCAATCTCCACTGGACGGGGGTGCTGAAGAATTTTTGAAACAAACATTTTTTGGGCGGACTCTGTGTGAAATAAAACGAGAATTGTTCTATTTAAACATGTATTAAAATTTAACATTTTCAGCGCGCCGCGAGCCGGATTGAAATAAATAATTTGTCCGCGACAAAATCTCCACCCCCCCCCTCTCCCCTGGAGATTCCTAGCAAACACGAAACATTGACCCAATGTTGGTTTTGTGGTGCGTCTGCGACGATGGCCCAGCACAAATCCAACATTGGGTTGACGTCTTGTGTTTACAAGGGTGTTTGCTTAGATTTTACAGAATAAAATGTGATGTTACTATATATGTACGCTCGACTGAGACTGTGGCTATTAACCCTTTAACCGCGAAATTATTCAATTTGAATTTTCACTCACTTGAAGTTGTGCCTCGCTGACGCGATCCACAACTTCAAGTGAGTGAAAATTATCCAGATTTGACAAAATGGTGGTCAATTGTTTTCAAATCTTGCTGATTGATGTCACATTTTATCTTTAACATGTTTAAAAGGTGGTACTTAATGTGCTAATAAAAAATGAAAACCCGAATATATGCGGCACCGGCGGTTAAAGGGTTAATGATTGGAGTAAAGCTTCAGACCTGATCCTGTCACAGTGTAAGGACTTTGTCACTCCTCTTATAATAATGGCCTGCTGCCACAGAGATGATGAGCATGAAATGAAAACCCGGAATACACAGAAAATCTCTGAGAATCATTTACTGACCAAATGTGATTTCAAAAGTCTTCACACGTCTGCATGACTAGGCTATCACATGTGTGGATATATACAGCATATATATAGCATTTGTTCGCGTTACATCGAGTAAAAACGTAAATTCAATTCTTATTATCGTAAATTATATACTATAATTATTATACCAACATAGTAATAATACTAAGATATTAATAAAATTATAATAATAGTATTAATCCATCTTAGCCCTTACAACGATGAATTATTTTTGTATAAACAATGGGGACCAAAAGGTTTATTTTAATCTGAATACATCATAAATGTCTTAGTTAGCTCTTTCCGCTTCATTTGAATACCTATTAATACCTATAGAAATATTATAATTCTTCCATTGCGAGGACCGTCTTTATATCACAGAGTCTGACTTCTATGCAGACGTCAGATTCTGCCGCTGAAAGGGTTAAGCTATCAAGTGATGCGCGATCGCAAATCTAGAACTGCGCTTTGTGTAATGGTCTGCAATTGATTAGGCAAGATGCATATTTAGCCACTACATGTCATTGATATACGCTTTATATTCAGGTATTGTCAGTGTCACCAACAATTAGTCAGTCTGTTTGATTTAATTTTAATTGAATATTACATGATTTCACACACCATCGAGTGCATAAGTCTAGATTTGTCATGAACTACGGAGTTTTGCTGCTAAATAAAGTTGCAATTATATTACATGTACATTAAAGATACTGGGTTGTGCCGTCGTCTCGAGAAATAAAGAGTCCTATCTGCCACTCAAAAGACATTAGAACATGCAGGGGAGGACACGCATGTAGTGTGGTAAGGTGTTGTGGAAGACGCATCTGAATCTGTAATGTGTTAACGGTCACATACTATTTTCCTTGACGCTGACCCCTGCTGAATAAGGGTGAGCTTGTACTCTAGGCGGGATATCCCATGTCCATCTTTCCCAGGATTATATTACTGACATCTAACCTAGCAGGATGTAAACACAGTCCGAGAGTGTGACCACAGGTTCACCATTATGATGTCTCGGGATAGAAATCCCATAAATTATTCTTTTAGGCAACAATATATTGTTTTATAACAGCCTATATTGATAGTTTTGGTTTAAAAATGGTTTTATCGCATTTTCAGTTCACACTATCACGTTTTAGCGTGATGTACTTGCACTATAGTATGGTTTATGCCAGTTGACCAAATAAATCGCATTTTTTGTGCTTTATTCAATCGGTAAGAAAATATATCTTCACATAATATTTTTGTATTTCCCGTCCTTCATGTACAATAATTACAGAAACAGTAAAGTTAAAACCAGAGTTAGTCACAGTGCCAGAATATAATATATGTGAGATAGAGAAGTGATAAAGGCTGTTGTTAAATGGCAAGGTCAGCTAATCAGAATGAAATACCATACTTAGTCCCTTCTATTTTGGATTGTTTTTTAAAAAAGCAAATATCGCAAAACCGCCATTGGAAAAATGTCCCCCACTTAATGTATATATGTGAAGTATTAAATAACAAGAGCTCATAGATTCGATTGCTATTTAGAGAACAAATAACTGCTACGGCAATAACTGCTACGGCGGTGGTATAGACAGAGACATAGTTTATTCCATATGATCTCTGCAATATAGCGACATGTATGGCGGATGCATCAGCGGTGGCGGCGGCGAACCGTGTGGAATATCAAATGGCTTGGCGACGTTATGGACCAACATTAAACCACCAATGATTCAACGTCATGTGCTTGCTGGATGCCGCCCACGGTATAATACCAGCTAAAAATAATAATATGAAACTAGAGTCCGATTTGCAGACTTCTATCTTATCTGATAACAAGCACTGGCTTCACTATGTTCATACTTAAGAAAATCCACAATCTATCAAGCTTTGCGAACGATAAGCCAGATAATATAGGCAATTAGATTGCTGTCCTTTTTAATGGTAGTCTTGCGGACTCGTTATTATGCCTACTCAGAGAGGGACGTGGCGCAAAGGCTATAGCGCGGAGCTTTGCCAATGTCACTGCCTGCCGTGTGGTTGCGAATCCCGCTTGGTGCAGGATTTTCAGAGAAATATCATGTTCCTCCCTTCCAATATTGGGGCATTATTTCAATGTTGTGTCCTTGGGCAAGACACTTTACCCTAACATGCTTCAATTTGACTCAGGTGTAAATGAGTACCTGGTAGGACTGAGATGGCAATGTGTGCGACTAATTCCTAGCGCCGAAATGGCTGCAAGTGATGTATGCTCCACGAAGGGAGTTGAAATGATACATGAATGAACAGGTCCAATGACAGGGGTAATATGTGTGAAGCGCACAGAGCACGTGTAATATATACGCTATAAGGATCACACTCTCTAACCATTCTATTGTGCAATGTTGAATTATTTAAAATCGAATTGCTACATTTTGTTGGAAGACACACAGATGGCTATCTGTACTATACTACAGTCTTGAACAATTCGGCGACTCCTTTCTTTCTATATTTTCCTCCTTAACGCATGCGTAATAAAAATATTCATTTAAGGCACAATGTCGTCATATACAAGCATATAAGATGATCCATTTATTAAAATTATTATTAAAATATAAATAAAAATTCATACTCATATAATCTTCATGTGCCATCAAAATTGCGCATGATTGTATTTCTAGCCGATCATATCCGTGTTTATCGGAATAAAAAGTGTGTCTAAGCATGAGTTTTGCAAATGTTTGATTTCATATTAAATAAATATGAGTAATCTTTTATTTCCGCTTGGAGTTCTTAGTCGCAGTAGTGGGACATAATTTAGCATTTAAATTAGATGACTTGACAGGTCTATTAATGTTACTAAAATTACATTTAAATCGCTAAATATTCTTAAGTAAATAAATTACATACATATAGAGATATGCAATTGATGGACACATAGAATAAAGCTTCAGTGCAGAGATAATAGGCTTGGCAATAAATATACCACAAAACAATTCTCAAATAAATATACAACGTCTGTAAAATGGACTAACACTATGTAGTAGATCTCAATGTCATTCTTGTCTTTCCGTGTGCGCTAACAATCAGATATTGACTGCATGGATTATGGTTATTGGTAGGGCCATGGTGCCATACCTTATTATCAGACGTCGTTGGTCAATAATGTGGGCTCCAATTTGGCCAGATTATTTCCAATTGCGTAGCATAGCAGTAGGTTTTATCACCCCATTTGCATTTTGCCGGACGCTTCCCAACTCATATCATTCAATAAAGTGCAATTAGCTTCCCGAAGGAAGAAACAAGGGTTTATAGCATGACATTTATAGCCGACCGATTGATCGCAGTGTGACGAATAAAATGACGGAGCTACTGTAGATAATTGTATTATGTTCAAACAAAACCGGAGATATTTACCATAATTTACCATAATTTCCATTGTTGATCGTTCTCCATAACTACCTCAGCACGACGTCTTCTATGTTTATTTTCATAGATTTGGGAAAAATGAAAGGGATTTCGGATCGAGAATCTCATTACTGGCAGGAGTTCGAAATATTTATTTTCAAGACATTTGAAGTAAACATCCAATTGAAACTCACCTACTAATAAACAACAATATATGCGCATATTCGACGACATTTTTCTAGAATGATTGTAAGGCTGCGAAAGTAGAATGTAAAAATCTGAATTCCAAAGCAATTTAAATTGGTTTCATTCATTTGGATTGACTATAATTATATTTGCTTCAATAATGAGATTATTTACACACGTATATGCCTGCATCCAGCGTCTATTGATAGATTGATAATCCTATTCAATGCAATTTGACAGGACGTTTTTATTACAATTATATCTAAGAAAAGCATCTGAAAAGTGCATGCAATCTTGACCACTTTAAACCTCCATGATGCATCAAAGCAACATTATACATCTCTGAAGAATGATGGGATTGATATAATGATGTAACCTATGGATTTTTTAACTAATTTTTTTTAACTGTTTTTAATAATAACGATTTGTCACCTACTTCAAGTTGTGCTCATCCACTATAAGTCGAGAATTGAAATGACAATGCTAAATACAGGCTTGAAAGACCTAATAATTTTATGTGAATATCAACAGTGACTAACGTATGATGAGATGACTAGATTTTTTCGAGTCTGTTAATGTATACATTTTCAAAATCTGAGGAATGTCTTAACATCACCGGACTAGGAAATTAAAAGTAAACTAACATAACATGCTTAACTTTGTATTTAAAAAACTACGCTTTGAAAGCGGTTTATCCTATAACGATTCAAAAATAGCATAAATAAAATAGCTCTAAAATCCAGATCAATTTATTGCTTATTTTTTTGTGGTTGCAAGTCTAGCACCGCTATATCCCTACATTCACATGCACAAATGTATTTAAGTACAATTTAGATTTGCAAAAACATGTCGAAACACGCTTGTTTCCACGTCAAGACTTTTTGTCTCATGTATTCATAGGATTTTGATTCGATAAAGAGGTGTTGTTTCGACGTGTCGCTCGTATACAAAGATGCACCCATCAAATAAAAATACCTTGACTAAACATTGCTTCAATTTTGTTCTGGCAAATTGGACATATTTTATGTTATTAGTCTACTATTTTTCACGTTTTTTTATGACACGACATCGAAATTCTCCTGTTGGACATTCCCTCAACTGAAGATAAAATCAGTTTTAATAGAAAAGTGTCTTGTGTTTGTTGGCTGATTAACAAACACATATTTACATCGATTTATTTTTTTAAATCCAAGTGTTATGTTTAAAAACTAAATATGTGTAAAAGCAACAAAAATGCAAATATAAAATTCGAATAGCCTTGTTTACAATATTATTAACAACATGGCATAAAACGGTGTGCAAGCTGTGTTACTACAGCTGACTATAGCACCCAAAGTGAATTGGCCTCAATATAATTGAAATAAAAATGTGCATTTAACATTAGAAAGTTGATATTTAAACGTATTTTCACAAGTATGCGTTGAAATGTCAATTTGCTATATCAAATTCTATCATGAATTATTTTATTTGTATACAGACAAGGACTAAAAAGAGTTCGGGCATGCATACTTATTTATTTACCTTTCGAAATTTTACAATTGTTGCCTTCTAATTGTTTAAGGTTACATGTACAAAAATATTATAATATATATGAAAGTCTAGCTACAAATCTTGTTCTATATATATGTGAATGGGGTAAAACCAGTCAGACATGTCTTGGCTTCCTGGTGTCAAAAACACCTCCTGACGTCAATAATAATTTCCGCCGACTATTTGGGATCGAGGAAAAACGACTTAACTGCAGTGGGCTAAACACTCCATCATTTTCTTTATTGAGATTACTTTGTGTGGAGTAGGTTGGGTGCTTTATACCAAGCAAACACGATACTTCGCCCTAATGCTGGGTTTATGTTGGCCCGCCGTCTCTGACGTCGGCCCAACATTAACCCAGCAATGGGTCAATGTATCGTCTTTGCTGGGCAGGGCCTTTACGGAACTGAGCCTTTAAATAACTGCTTCCTGAAAAAAAACAATATTCGCACCTAAATTTAACATTAATCATAAAAACTGTTAATGGCGTCAAGAAGGTCATTATAGAAAGACACCGCATGACGACTAAACGTTTGATTTTTTGGAATGCGATTGGAATAGATATTATATTTCTGATAGAACCCGTCATATCCTGATGCTATCTGCCACTACTGAGATGAATTATTTGTCTTAAGTTGTCAGCTAGCTCTGTGTTGAACATGTGTAATGATAGCACACCGTGAAGAAATCATCAATAAATCATACTACTTCTCTATGAAAATGTGTTTTTCTTTCACAAGGGCAATCACTAGATGTTGATCCAATGTTGGTTTAATGTGAGACGCTGGTCCAGCATTAAGCAAACATTGGGCCAACAGTTAGTTTTTACGTCAGAGATGTAACATTAGACATGACTATTTTGAAAGAAAACTGTGCTATAGTTATCCCACCGCTGATAAAGTGATAGTTTTTAGTAAATATATGTATTTCGTTAGCACTTGCCGGACCAAGTATGGTATTCTACTCCCGACAAATGACAGAGTGACAGTTACATGACGAGATTAGCCAATCACAGGCGTCATTCAGTTGTTGTTGTTGTTGTTGTTGTTGTTGTTGTTGTTGTTGTTGTTGTTGTTGTTGTTGTTGAAATCGGGGGATCGAATACCATACTTAACTAGGCCGTCAAATGACCATTCCGTCAAACCTCGAATTGCTGGTTTTTTTAATCATGTACTATTCTGTGAATTATATTAGTGTGAGCTTTCTATCGAGTCAGTCAAGATAATGACAACTATGTGATCTAAATGGTCTGGCACGGAGCACGTATAGTAATCTGACTAGATTGTACATAATTATGTGACACACGTTTTTCAATAACATGCTTGATTTAAGATTTAAGACTTTTACCCTAAAGTTTCGTCGTGTCTTCATACTTTTCTTATTAGAGCGTATTTTTTTTATTGAGCTGTTCTTTAACATGCTACTTGCAATCTATCTCTGATGTTATATGTTACATATTATCATAAAAGTGAAGGTGCAGGTTTATAGTCTGATATCAAATTTGAAGACTCATCGGCAGACTTTACATTTTCACGCCCCCTGGTCACTGGACCTGGTCATTCATATAATATTTCAACTGACACCATACAGTCCTACAGCCATTTAGGCGCATCAATTTTATCGTACACATCGCCATCTTGGTCCTAGTGTGTACTCATTTACACCCGAGTCCAGTGAAGCATTTCAGCGGAAAGTGACTTGCAAAAGGACACAACATCGAGACAATGTCCCTATATGGAGATGATAGAAACATGATATTTGAAACCGCACGGCATACAGCGACAATGGCAATACAAAGCACCACGCTGGCTCTAACCATTGATCAACATCCCTTTAACACCTCTTAAAGGTGATCTATCACCCCTTATATAGTATGAATAAATTTGTGACAAATAAATCAAAGTTGCCACAAGATGGGGCACAGGTGTTTCTTTATATGGGGTGATTGGCTATCATGTGACCCTCTGAGAGGGTCACATGATAGCCAATCACCCCATATGAGGACATATTTATTCATACCATATAAGGGGTGATAGATCACCTTTAAAATACCTGCAGGCGCAACTCACCCAATATACACAAAACATTTATATAACATTTATACAATGTTGTATCAGCGTCGAAGAACTTGACATTTCACCCACACCAACTTTTTTTTAAACCTTGATATGTCTAAAACAATAAGTAAGATGTTAACAGCAGCAAAAAAATAGGAATGAACGTTATATTTTGACCCTTTATAGGGGGGGGGGGTACCCCCAAACCCGTCTAAAATTAGGGGGTAGGGCTACGCAAACGTCTGTCGTAGCTATTCTTGTTTAGCAATCCACATATGCAATATACCATATAAAAGGTAATTAAATTTCCGTTCTAATGATGTATTTCATGATGCAGTGGATATAAGGGTGTTTCCTTTAAATACGTTGAAACATGTTTGTTTATTATAAAATAATCAAAATCGTCAACAAAACAAGCTAGATAACATGGTCAATGAAAGCACTTAATAAAACAGAATAAATGGTCATATCTATATATAACTTATGTTTATGAACCCAGAAGTATATTTGCTTGAAACTGAGTGTCATTTATAGTTGTACATGGTATATATATTTTTAAATGAGAGAATATTGCAGCCTTTTTATGACGATGTGTGTATTTAGGTGGGCTGAAATATAAAACATAGAGCTTTGCTCGACATTTGAGTGCTAATTATTTTTTGCGCTTGTTTTAACATAATATGGGTGTGCTGAATTCGAATATGCCGGTTAACATTCTATCTTTGGTGTCATTCACCTTTAAATAAGCAAAACAAAAAATGGCCGGCATAACCACATCTGTTTTATATTTTTGTTACATATTATTGCACGATTTCTGATTTCTGTATGATAAAATCATGACTCATGTTTTTCGATCGAGATGACCTTTGTTTGACCTTCAAGTTCAAAATGGTTACCGCCAACACACACATAAAAGCTGTTTTTATGCATGTGAGCTATAATGTGATAAACAACATTTGTTTAATGGGAAACTAAAAAATAGGCTACGTAATACGGCAGAAAAGGTTGCAGAGCATTCGAAACTGTAATTAGTCACAATATATTATAACATGCTTTGATTTGCTTAGTACTTAAAATGACGTCTTTATTTTTATGGTAAATATGTAAAATGGCGTCCATCTTGGATTTTACGATAGGACAGACGATGAACAATAAACACCAGAAATGTTTTTTTCGACCCCCAAGTCATACAAAATAAAAAAATTGAGCAATTTCGTGCCAAAAATAAAATAAAGGTGTTTAATTTACATTTTGATAGTCATTTTGTTTCTTGTTCATATAAAGGTGAATTTTGCCGCCATTTTGGATTTTCCCATCTAAATTTACTCGTCAGGAACTTTTATTTCCGATCCGCTATGTTAACAGAAATAAATCATACTATCGTCAACATTTTGAGCGGTTTACTTATAGTAACAGTAAATATATAAAAAACGACGGACATCTTGTATTTCAAGGTCAAATAAAGATTATTTCTTTCCAAAGACACTAGAAAAAATATATAATAAAAATCTTGCAGAAAACATCTATTGTGCTTTCTTGAGCGAAAAAAACATAGAAAATATGGGGGTTTCTTTACATTTTGACAGGTGAAGATCACCAAATATATAATATTATGCGACAGATTCGAATTCAGCACACACAAATTATGTAAAAACAAGTGGATAAAAAATTATAGAAAAAAATTTCGAGAATAAAATCATGTTTCAGATATCAACCCATGCTAAATACAAATATTTTCAAGGAAGGCTTCATTATGTTTTCATTAAAAAAATCTAGGACATTTATAAATATAAATAGCACTCATTTTTAGGCATACACATATCTTGGTTCAGAAAATATAGGCCAGATATGGATATGTCTAATAATTACATTTTCTTAAGTCGTTTTCTTTCACCATGTAGAATCGTTTGTTTTGTTGTTCATTTTGATTATTTTATAATAAAATATCATGCTTGAGCGAATGTGGCGAGACAACTACCAATTCTACTGCAATGTGTGATATATCAGAAGAACGAGAATTTAATTATCTGCTATACCAGAATAGCTACAACAGACGTTTGCGTAGGCCTACCCCCTAATTTTAGACGGGTTTGGGGGTACCCTCCTATAAGGGGTCAAAATATAAAGTTCATCCCTTTTTTTTGCTGTTAACATCTTATTTCATGTTTTAGACATATTAAGATTGAAAAAAAAGTTGGTGTGGATGAAATGTGGGGGTGGGGGTGCATGGTGGGTGGTTCTAGCCCATGGCCTATATAGAATATGATCTCATAACAGCCGCATGCCAAGCTGGCATGCCGGGGGAAACTTCTTTAGCGACACTTATCCAAGATGGCCACCAACTTACATAATTTACCACAGAATATCATTTAATTGGTCGATTTCAAAGATCTCGATATCAAGTAATATGCGTCAAAGGGCCACAGAGAAGCGTTACATGACAATAGGGGGGGGGGGGTGGCGACGAAGAGGCGTTAAAGGGTGTCGGAGAGGCGACGCAGATGCATAATGGGCAAGGAAATTAAAATAGATAAAGTACAATTAAAGCCCTCTAACACCTCTCCATCGCTCTTCAATTCCTTCCCATCACCCACGAACGCCTCCCCATAGCCCCTTAAAATCTTCCCATCGTCATTCAACGCTTCCACGTCGCCCTTTAATGCCTTCTGGCCACCTTTTAACGCACCCGCCCCCCCCCCCTTTGTCCCTTCGTCGCCCTTAAATGCACCCCAATTACATTTTAAGGCCTATTCTCGCTCTTAAAATCATACACAAAGCTCTTTACCGCCTCTCCATACTAGCAACCATTCCAGTACCCCAGTTTTCCAACATTAAGCATATAGGATTATGTCAAAAATAATACATCAAAATAATAATCTGACAAAAAAAATGAGTTTATCACGTTACAATCATCTGTAAAAGTGTGTCTAGGTTAATCGGTTCAAAGTTTTTAAAAAGCTCCTAAAATATGTGATTGTGCGTTTCTAAAAAGCTCATAAAAGTGTAATAATGCGTTGTATGCTTACTTATGCTCTGTGGCTGGAGTTGACAGTTAGACGCCACACCTGGCACATGCAGACAGTTAGACATCGCTGCTGGCACATGTAGCCAGATAGACATCATACGACATGGCGGATGGCTGCCATCTTGGGTTTCAAGCTCAATCAGCTTCACATCGCCGATTTTAAAGAAGAACATCATGAAATATTTATAAATTCAGCTTCCTGGTTTTTGAAAAAATCCAATTCAATACTGAAATTATATAAATCGATAAATTCGATATTGCGATTATATATTGCGATATTGCGATTATGAGTAGCCTATAGTGCGGTCTTCTTGAATTTTCGTAAACAAAATAAAATCTTAGGCATGCCAGCTTGGCATGCGGCTGTTTTGTGACAGGTGTACCCATATGGACAACAAAGAACAAAACAAAAAAAACGTATGTCTCACAGCAATGTTACGTCAAATTCCACCGGACTATCATGACATGATGTGTGATATAGCACCATGTAGATGAAGGACGTGTGTCAATCTGCCGGGCTTAATTGGTCGGCCAGGCTGATTGGTGGAGCCTCATAGTATGTTATGACGGTATATTCATGTCACGTGGTGCTGGCCACCAATGATGTTAAATTGCCAATCAGCAGCTACTATTCAGTGTTTGTGACTAGTACGACACCATGTAAGGCCGGGCGAATTTGGCGTTTCAGCCCCATACCCTTGTTTCCCTGACGGGTTGTATCTTGCTTTACGTATAAAAGTCACACCTACTACACCAGGTGATAAAAACAGAAGATAACTGAATATATTTCAGGTATCGCATCATACATTTTGTATATAGGTTTCACGATGGAAGTCGGTCTGTGGAAACAGATTTTACACACACAAATGTATATGATACATTGGGAAATTACTCAGATTCACCCTTATAGAGCGGGGATCGACTTTAGTCGTCAGATTCTGACGTCTGTAGACATAGATTCTGAGATTCTGACGTCTAGAGTCGATCCCCGCACTGTAAGAGTAAGCATATTAGTGATGGTCGCAGACCCATAACATAGGTATTCAAATGAATCAGAAAGAGCTAGCTAAGACATCTATGATGATTGCAAATTGAAAAAACCCTTTGGTCTCCACGTTCTTTTCTCTTTTTATTTTTAACTGAGAACGTTCCTGTGGATGAACACGTTGTTATCGCGTCGACACCTTTGTCCTTTAAGTCCGTTGTTGGATCGCCATCTTTTTTAGAATTTTACCGAAATCTTTGAAACAATGGTCAAGCTCATCCAATCGTGCCGCAAGTAATTTATTGCAACCTTGTGTTGTACAACACAATAGTCGTGACAATAGGCCGAGGATTAATGTATTTTAAGGTCATATTTGGGCATCTATGATAGGCTAAACTGGGTCAGGAGAACCTCCCGAAGATGAATAAATTAATCAGATGACACTGCGCTCCACACAATTCGAAAATCGAACTCTGGTGGTCTAAGGTCGAACACGCTACCTTTCGGCCATACAAACTCCCCACAATACTGAATCTTGAGTGGGGGAAGAATCGTTTCTTTCTTTGCAATCTGAATGCAGGATTACAACTTTAACTACTACACTACTACACTAATGATTTCAATCCCATAGCTATATCTCACAATCTTACTATAATCAAATATGTATTTTCTAGAAGAAGAAATTGTTTTCATTATTAAACTATTCGCGCAGTTTGACTTGCAAAATGAGCCTTACCTGTAATGGCTTGTTCAAATTGTCTCTTATTCCAATATAGGATTTATTAGATTAATTCACACTAGATGTGAATTTTTCACAATTTTTTAATATATAATATGACCACCAGAGGAGGGTTGGTGGCATTTACAAATTAAATTTGTTCGCGAAGTCTATTTGAGAGAATAAATAATGTATTCAATGGGAACATAATATCTACTGTGCCGCCATTTCTTTGCATCAAATGTAATATTTTACTTTTCTAACTTCTTTCTATTTTTTCACAGCATATTTACAGATGTATCGGAGGAGAAGAGGGTGGTTCGTATGCTAGAGAGAAGATACCTGGTGATGGGTAAAAACGGCAGACCTGTCAAAAACGCATCCCACCCCGTACATGTGCAGTTTGGTCTGGGTCTGATCAAGATGGAACTAAAGGAGAAGGAACATATGTTGACTATGAGCACATGGGCGAAATATGTACGTTCACAATAGCCTATAATAATAATCAAATAAATTGTATGTATTACCATAAGATTGCAGAGATCTTGTTGTTATTAATCATAGCTGCAAGTGGCATAATACACTAGCAGCTAGGATATACGGAGAAATCTCACCATAAATGAACGTTTTTAGTTGCATGATGTACGTATGAATTACTGTGGATATTACATGATTATACTTTTAAAATTATTTTTTTCCCACTGTTTCATCTCACTGTTTCATCCGTTCATCATTATCGTTCATCCAATTATTATGTGATCTTTATACCATTTGCATGTTTTCACTCATTTCACGAGCCATTTAAATAGTCATATAATGTGATGGTTGCTTTTAGTAGTATACACTTGTTTTCTTTTTATGTCTTTTAAAGTGATCTATCACCCCTCATATGGTATGAATAATTATGTTCTTATATGGGGTGATTGGCTATCATGTGACCCTCTCAGAGGGTCACATGATAGCCAATCACCCCATATAAGGAAACACGTGTGCCCCATCTTGTGGCAACTTTGATTTATTTGTCGCAAATTTATTCATACTATATGAGGGGTGATAGATCACCTTTAATGTCTCTCGCAATTCCGTATGAATGACCTGTGTTGACAGGGTAAGACCCAAATAAATGTTTTACCACAACTACATGATAATTCAACAAGTTTAACGTGTTTAACTACACTTTATTCGGCTAAAGTTCCTACAAACAAACAAAATATGCTGCACAATCATATTACTTTATCATGTTTATGCTACTACACATGACACATGACCGCGGGTATGTATTTTATAGTAAGACTTCGCATAGTAAACAATGAATATATATTCTAGATACTATTAGGTGTGTTATTTATTAATGTCCAAAAATCGTAAATTGTGCGGCATTACAATTACCATAGAAATACAATTTTATAACAAAATAGAGAAACAAAATGGTGAATTATGTAAACTGTATCAGGCAAGCGATATATATATTTTCGAAAATAATGAACATCACAACAATCGTATCTAAGGTTATGCAGATCAAGCATATCTCGTAGACGTTCAAAAAGCTATGGATATGACGAGTTAAGTAGTAACGACGAAAACATTATTCCTATAATAAACACCACTGTGACACAATTTTATATAAATCTGAGAGATCTGAATTTTGTACCGGAATAAATTTATTTTTTTCTATAATGGATATCCATTGTAATTTTTTTTTGTTTCCTAAAATCCAGAATTTTAATCGGATTATTGCGGATATCATTAAAAAAAGACGAACATAGTTAACACTGGTTAAGGTTGAGGATGTCAGATAAAAAAAGACTGTCGGATTATAATTACAAAATAATAATATTTTGTTATTGTGGAGACCTAGTATCAAGATCGACAAATCAATATAAAAAGCTGTATTTTGTGTGACGAAATGTAGGACTTCGTCCAATTTTTATTCACTTGTATATTTTTTAAAGAAAAATGAAAGCATGTGGCAAATTTTCTAATATTAGATATACAGCTGTCCGATATTGCATGCGGTCATCAATTATCCACTTATATAAATTTCTTTTCTGACATATTGTAGATTAAAATTCTGGATTTTAGGAAACAAAAACAAAATTACAATGGATATCCATTATAGAAAAAAATAAAACTTGAATTATCGGTACTTTATTAAATTGATTGTTTTAACAAATAAAACATCAGAGAATATTTTAATAGTTCTTATCATTAGGCGTGTCTATTATATAATATTTTTTTAGATTATGTTTTTGTACTAATTGGTGTATGTCTCATGTGTTTTTACAGAGAATGATTATCAAATGTATGTTAATTTTTGACCACTACTTGAAATAAAAGTATGATTTCATGACGAGAATCTAAAAAAGAAAACGAATACATCTATACGTATATACATCTCTAATGAACTAAACCTACACTGTACTTTCCAATAGAGATGGATGGACGAATATTTGAGATGGGATCCAGCACAATTCTCTGGAATCAGTTTGGTCAAGCTGGAGCACGACAACATATGGATACCGGATGTGATGCTTTATAACACGTGAGTGTTCACATACCAGTTATTCCAAGTTATTTTTGAAATCAACCCTTTAAGCCCTCACGATGCATTAAATCACCATTTTACATTTCTGAAAACAGACTTAACTTTCCTACAACTTAAGGTTTTAGAACGAAAATTTTCATGAAACTGGTTTGCCAATACATGGTAATTTTCTTTAATTTTTAAACCACATCGAATCATCTTCATCCACTACAAGTCGAGAATTGCGACAGCAATTTGCGGCTTGTAGTGAATGAAGATGACAATGTCAAATTCAGGCTTCAAATGGGTAATCTGCATATTTGTATAAATGTCTGGAGATAACCTCGGTTTCATATTCAAGGTTCGCGGAGCTAATTTCCATATGGTTAGTTTCATATTACAATAATGTGTTTCGATACCGTTTCCATCTCCTCAACTGACATCAGCTATAAGCCAAACGCTGGCGCATTATGGAGCTAACGTTTGGAATGATGACCCGACATTAAGCCTATAGGTTGGGACGCCCTGACGTTTTGCTGCAGAAATCATGCCACGAATACGTTACCTACTAGGCCAATGTCTGTGATGTTGGCTTGTGCAACCTTTACCGTCTCCAACGAGAGAGAAGTGTGGTGAGAACGGCTTCTTCAGAGTACTCCTATGAGCCGACGTTGTTTTAATGTGGGTCCACCGTCTGCGACGATGACCCAACAATGAAACAACACTGGCTGAACATCCCGTGTGTGCCGGTGTGATACTTGAGACAGATGATACTGGTATTATTTTCACAAATGTACTGCTGCCTTTATTAATCTCGTCTGGCTAATAAATGAGGCAGTCCACTTACATGAAAGAATACCACTATATCCTACTGTACGTAGCGTGTCTATGGGGCATGGTTCATGTAAATTATAATGTAGTCGTTGTGACACTAATAACGCAGTAAGACTCACTATAATAATTATAGTTCTCAGTCAATATACATATTTTGTAAATTATATTTTTGTGTTAATATGATGCTATGAATTGTGTATATATAGGCTAAACTGGGCCAGGAGAACCTCCTGAGGATGGTGAGATGATTGAGATGACACTGTCGTCCAGACACAGCATTCGAAATTCGGGCCCTGGCGGTCTGAGGCCGAGCACGCTACCTCTTAGTCACAGAGGCTCCCCACAATACTAGCTTTCACACGTGGATGGGGAAGAAACATTTTTGTTTCTTTCAAACCGCCGGGACCGGGAACCGAACCCCGAACTCTGGCGTGAAAGGCAGCGGTGCTAACCACTACCCTAGGGCCCCCGCCCGATATGTGATATTATAAAAATACATAGTATAATGATTGACAAAAGAAAGAAGATGCGCACAATTGATTTTTTTGTTATTGATTTATTTTGTTCAGTGATACATAGCTAATCGTCAAGGTTACAGCTAATAATGTAAAATTGCAGTTTCGTTTTTCTCTTGCTGCTGTTTCGTTCTTGTCTGTGACATTAATCCTGTGTAAATTTATCTGCTATTTGATATTGGCGGGGATTAATCTGACTAATACATTGACAGGTGTAAAAAAAATGTAGAATGTGAAGATTTGACATTTTTTTCAATAACGATTTAATTAAAA
Organism: Flabesymbios commensalis; assembly: GCA_964017125.1. Lineage (NCBI taxonomy): Eukaryota > Metazoa > Annelida > Polychaeta > Terebellida > Flabelligeridae > Flabesymbios > Flabesymbios commensalis. Next base: position 14,795,403 of record OZ024905.1, read on the forward strand.
CCTTGTGTTCAGATATATCTTACACGTTGGTTATTTTTATATTTAAAATTAGATCAATGCCTAATTAATGATCAGAGTACCAATTCATGTGAAGAAATACATTATTATAAAATAACAATTGGAAGTGAAAGCGTTTCAGTAAATAAAACTAGAATGTAGAAGCAAACTAACCATATGCATTCTGCTGTTGTATAATATAATCAAATATTGATGATATAGATATATCATACTGCCGAGGTAATGTGCACGTTAAGAAAGAGACGTATAACAATAACGATGGAAGTAATGATATATTTAGGGAATAAAACACAGGATTTGTGATGTAAACATGTCCATAGTCTAGAACTGCAAAAGTTTTTTTAAATTTTGTGCTTCGCATTCACCAGTTAGGCTAGATATAGAGACGACATTCCTGATTTCTAATTTTGGACAACAATGTCAAAAATAAGAAATACGGGAATTTCGTCTCTATAATCTAGCCCAACTGGTGAATGCGCAGCAAATTTTTTTTTAAACTCTTGCAGTTCTAGTCTATGGATATATTTACATCATATGGTCATACTAAGAAGCCAAAATAAAATCATCGATTTTTTTAAGATTTTAGCCTGGGCAAGTCCCTTTAACTCATGTAAAATAATCTTGTTTTAATATTGCTCAAAGTATTTACATATCATAAAGATGGCACGTAAATCTATTCCAGACTTGATACTGGTCAATAAATATATATATATCTAGGCATGTATGTGTTAGGCCCCATGGGTTATATGCATTCAGATTGTCTTATTGCATTAATGATGAAACATCTATCGTCAAATGTTCTGTAAGATATCCGTTCCCGAAATATAAGTTGTGTGAATACCAGAGAGTGTCTCTCTGTCACTACACACGAACTCTGGAGCAAGGGGGAGGGAGATTAATCATTCATCTGGCGACACTGCCATCCTGCTAGACTGAACGGCTGTTCAAAGCAGTGTAGAAGGCGGGCCAACTAGACAGACATCGATTAAACCAATATAGCTAGCTTGGGTAGGGCATCTAATGCTTGCATGTTACCCTGCAGGTAAAGTGATCTCATGAGAGGCAGCACTCAAGTGTTGGTGGCACATCGTCTATATAATGTCTGGCCAATGGTACCAGCACTGGCCCGTCACTAAGCCATTATTGGCCCATCATTTGTGTGGATTAAGCAGGAGCTTCCAAGCAGACACGAAACTGTCTGCTAGGATTTTATTCACATCCCAGCAGACATGAGGCATTTAGCCAATGTTGCGTTAATGTCGGGCCACCATCTGCGACGGTGATCCAACATTAAAGCTACATTACCTAAATGTACATCGTTCTTTTCTGTGATAGAGATTGTCCCTTGATATTGTGAGTGGTAGACCTTGAAGATCACATGGATACCCCAGCTTAAGGTTCTAATGAGGTCACTCTCGCTGTATCACTACCTCTATACAGCTATACCATCAGCACATACAATACATGGGAAAAAAAATGTGCTTAAACATCCAGATTTGCAAATGTGTGGTTTCAAATTAAACAAATATGAGTAATTTTCGCTCAATTGAAGTTGTTGATCGCGGTAGCGATACACAATTTCAAGTAGGTGGACATTAAAATTATTATATTTAGCGGTTTATGGGTTAAAGTACTAATGAGTATATTTTTCAAATGCTAGTTTCCATGGAAAGCCATGAAAAAAGTATCAACCCCAGTTAAATTAATAGGCTATAAAAGAGGGGCTTCATTATTAGCCATTTACTGTGTAAGTCTTAAAAATGGTCTAACGTTTGCGATACTCATTATCAGATTATAGCAGTCGATTCATAATGCATTCATTCATTCATTCATTCATTCATTCATTCATTCATTCATTCATTCATTCATTCATTCATTCATTCATTCATTCATTTATTCATTCATTCATTCATTGATTCATTCATTCATTCATTTATTTATATATTCATTCATTCATTCATTCATTCATTTATTCATTCATTCATTCATTCATTCATTCATTCATTCATTCATTCATTCATTCATTCATTTATTCATTCATTCATTCATTCATTCATTCATTCATTCATTCTCTCATTCATTCATTTATTCATTCATTCATTCATTCATTTATTTATTTATTTATTCATTCATTCATTCATTTATTCATTCATGCATTCATTCATTCATTTATTCATTCATTCATTCTTTCGTTTATTCATTCATTCATTCATTCATTCATTCATTCATTCATTTATTCATTCATTCATTCATTCATTCATTCATTTATTCATTCATTCATTCATTCCTTTATTCATTCATTCATTTATTCATTCATTCATTCATTCATTCATTCATTCATTCATTCATTCATTCATTCATTCATTCATTCATTCATTCATTCATTCATTCATTCATTCTTTCATTCATTCATTCATTCATTCACTCATACATTCATTCATTCATTCATTCATTCATTTATTCATTCATTCATTCATTTATTTATTCATTCATTCTTTTATTCATTCATTCTTTTATTCATTCATTCATTTATTCAATTCATTCATTTATTCAATTCATTCCTTCGTTCGTTCATTCGTTCATTCATTCATTCATTCATTCATTCATTCATTCATTCATTCATTCATTCATTCATTCATTCATTCATTCATTCATTCATTCATTCATTCGTTCATTCATTCATTCATTCATTCATTCATTCATTCATTCATTCATTCATTCATACATTCATTCATTCATTCATTCATTCATTCTTTTATTCATTCATTCATTTATTCAATTCATTCATTTATTCAGTTCATTCCTTCGTTCGTTCATTCGTTCATTCATTCATTCATTCATTCATACATTTATTCATTCATTCATTCATTCATTCATTCATTCATTCATTCATTCATTCATTCATTCATTTATTCATTCATACATTCATTCATTCATTCATTTATTCATTTGTAACTGCAGAATTTTGGAATGCACAGTACCAAAAGTATTACTGCATAATTCAGGCCTTCCAACAATAGAAGCACTTCATCCAACCACGATGAAAACATCTGACCAGGGCGGATGTCGCAAAGAACAACAAAGCATTATGATTTTGATTAGCATTAGCATAATTATGATCTTGATAATTTTGATCGTATACAAGCTTTGAATAATAGTATAATTATTTTCATTTCTTTGATTTAATTGACGTAATGCAATTCTATAATCACATTTATTACATTTGACATTGTGAAATTCTATAGCGTATTCGGGATAGTGTTTTTTTTTAATCAGCTGCTCATCGTCCGCACTTGGTGAGTATTATGACAGACAGAGCAATAGCTTAGTGACATCATTAAATTAATTTCTGATTTTACTTGTCAGACATTTAAAAGATATATAAATACGTGAGGATATTTTGAAAATAATTCGATTTAAGCGGCATTAGTATCGCCGTGTCTAATAGTACATGTTACTTTGAAATATAAAGCCAATTATAACTACACGTGTAACTAAGCGTGATAAAGAACATTTCCATAATATGGGGATATATACTTCGCTCTAAAAACCCAGATAAAGTAACTACATTTTATTATACATAGTAGCAAAATGGCATTCTGGAAAAGAAATCCGTCATCAAAAAGCTTCAATATAAGAACTGTTGCCTTTGGATTTTGTATAACTCTCACGTTTCATATTTCTGATAATCTTGCCAATAACGTAGACATGTGACGTTCCTGTTATATGTGCTTGTAACACTTAGCTGAGCTGACAGAGAATGCAATAAAGAAAATAATTGTCATGCCGATGCATCATTGCTATAAAATATGGATCAGTTAATCTAAGCAGACATACTGGAGTGTGGACAAAATAAACGACAATGTAGCAAAATAAGCTACTAGTATCGAGAAAAAAATGAAAAAAAAACGATTTTACGCATACATATACAAAATTTGTGTGTGCTGAATCTGAATATGTCGGATGCCACCCTTGATTTTGCCGCTCTAAAATAAAAACAAAATGGATGACATCTGAATAAAATAACAATGAAATTTCGCACAGTAATACCGAAGATTTCCTTAACTAACGTATATTATTTCACAGGAACATTCGTGAATAGTTCATTGACTATCTGGTTCATGAATTATTTAGGCCCATGGCCGTCCACGAACAACTAAACTTCATGAACTGGGTTGACAGTTCCTGAAATTCATGAATGTCTCATTTGTTGTTCAGGAACATTCAGGCATAGTTCATAAACACATTTATAAAAAGTTCATAAATATTCATTAACTATCTGGTTCATGAATTATTTGAGTTCATGGCCGTTCATGAACCAGCCCTGCTTTATGAATTATCTGAGATCATGGCCGCTCAAGAACAACCCAAGTTCATGAACAAAGTGAGAGTTCATGAACAGAAAAAGTTTATGAACTCATGAAAGTCTCATTTGTTATATATATTCATGAAAAGTTCATAAACACTTTGGTGAACGTTCATAAACGTTCATAGTCTTTTTATTCACGAACATTCATGAACTATACATGAATTTTCATAAACAGTCCATGAACACCTCACCGGAGATCAGCCAATCGTTAACCCTGTAACATCCACTCAGATGCGGTGTTTTACATAGTAATATAGTTCGCCCATCCACACTCCTGTTTTAATGAAATGGGGTGATCTAAAAGTACCCTGTAGTCTAAATCTACCCTGTGGACTATATATAGCCCTCCCTAAAATGGGGAAAACAGGCAATACATGTTTCCAGTGAGTCAGGACAGGCCATCACCTTGAGTACACCTCCTTATCAGGTGATTGAAGGGCAATATTAAAACCTCTGACGCCCAGTATTGTGTTACTATCTGTGTATCGCTCAGTTGTCATTAAATTTTACATATATTTCAAATATAGGAACCTTCCGCATAAAAAGTGGCGTTAACCTTAGAGCGCTGAAATAATTTTATCTAAAGAATTTTTTTTTTTTTTAATTTGAAATCAAAATCATCATAAATATCTTAGTTGGTTATTTCTGCTTCATTTTAATAACTACTTATGCTATGGTTCTACGGCCATTATAAATACTATACTTTTTCGGTGCGGGGAGTGGCCCGACTTTATACGTCAAAATTTGACGTCTGTAGACGTCAGATTCTGGTGTCCAATGTCGGTCCCCGCACCGGAAGGGTTAACACTAACGAAACGTTGAACACAATTAGTAATGTTAATGCTCATCCACTGAATGTGATATTGGCACAGCATTACGTATAGGATAAAGCCCGAGGAGCTCTACATTCTTAGCTGTGAAAAGGGTCGAGGCCGAAGGCCGAGGCCTTTTTCACAGCTAAGAATGTAGAATTCCGAGGGTTTTAACTGACTTAAAACACACCCGACCATAATGAGGATCCCTCATAATCCACAGCTCGGTCACACCTGACTGACTTTAATACAAAAGGCCTATCACAATAATTGGTCTGTACTAGGTCAACAATAACTCTCCATTCCCGGCTTAGAATGTAGTAGTCGGACAAAGACAATAATGTGGTGGTGTGTTTTAAATAAACATTGGACCAGATTTCATACATTTTATTTCTGATAAAAAAGTTGCTGGTTGAGCGCGAGTATATTTCTACATTACAACGAATCACACCATAATCATTTATAACTGGAACAGTAGGTTGGAGCAGGCGTCGATGATTCTTCTCCTTCTCATGCTTCTGTAAAAGTCATGTCAATGCTCGACCTGAATAAAAAAGTTTTCAGCAGTCCACATGGAAAAAAAATCGCCCGGACAGTGAGATGAAATAGCGGATACGCGCACGGACAGCCCGTCTAAATAATGCCTCCGGTGGCAGGCTAACGCAGGCATAATATTTTCAGCTGGTCTGCCCAGCAAACACGAGACATTCACCCAATGCTGGGTCAATGCTGGTCCAGCTTCGGAGACGGTTGGCTAACATTGAGCCAGCATTTGTACTTGTTTAACCCTTTAGGCGCTAAGTGACTATAGTCGTTTTTAAATAATGAGTATTTTCACCTACTTGAGGTTGTAGGTTGAGGAAGCGAAACAAGAATTGGATGAAACTTAAATATCTAGGGGGCCTATAACTTGAAGGTCATTGTATAAAAAATTACAGAATAACGGGCTCTGTCGATAATACTGTACGCTCTTGTGGAAAAACCAAGATTTGACATCATTCAGAATTTCCACATCATATTCGCAGTTCGCATGCCGCACGAATCGCTACATGTAGGCTACCGATTCATTTTGCTGCATTCGCAGGACCATGTAGAATAGTGCCGGAAACCATGGGAGGGGGGGGGGGGACAGGGGGTGGGGGGGGGGGGGAGGGGTAGTGTCAAATACCGATACATAAAACATAGTAGCTAAGACTACAATCGACCCTATCAAAATACTGGATCCGCCCTAGTATAAGGATATGTGGTATTACACACAGTCATTTATGCTGTTTCTAAAGTTGCCGCATCCTCCGTGCCGCATGTGGCATGCCGCACTCCGTGCAGGCTACATATGGAATCTCAGCTGTAAACAATATGTATCATTCTAACTCTCGATTGATTTTTAAGGTAGGGTCTACATTACTTTTTGGGATTGTCTAAAAAGTGATATAAAAACGGGGAGCCAAGATTTGACGTCATAAATTATTAAAAGTAAACAAATTTATTAAGTAATTTCTGATTTCATTTTCGAATGCTTGTCTTATAATTTAATCTTCTACATATGGTCCTATGTCGGCAGCTAATAAACATAATTAGATAGACAAATATAGCACGAAGAAGATTGTGCTGACACAAGGTACCGAGTTACCTGTAATGTTGGAGCTTCAATGTCAGCAGAAAATTATATTAATTGCATTCCATATCAATTTGCAAGACATCGAAACCACGCACTTGATTTGGTGTTACAAATAGTGATCTCAGATGATTTTGTTTCTCTTCCACGTGTTATAATCGTTTCTGTCATTCTCGATTTAAACCTTACAACACTGCAAATTGTTTGTATAAACCATAAAGAGCAAAGGGTTTTTTCAATTTGAAATAATCACAAATGTCTTGGTTATCTCTTTCCGCTTCATTTGTCATAGGTCTACGGACATTATAATTTGTTTAATTCTTTCAGTGGGGGGTCGTCTTTAGACGTCAAACTCTGACGTCTAGAGACGTCAGACTCTGACGTCTAAAGACAGTTCCCGCGCTGAAAGGGTTAACACTTCTGCTGCTAAAAACATAATATTATATTGGTTATTTACACAGACCAGTTAACGCAGCATTGATAGTTAGCAAAATGTCATGATTCATATTTCATCCAAAAATGATCTGAATTTGAATTCAGTGATTAAAAAAAACTTGAAATGGACATTAATTAAACATTATGTGGAGCCTAACTATAGTCGGCAGAATCTGACGTCAAAAGACGTCAGAGTATGACGACCAAAGTCGATCCCCGCATTGTAAGAATCAACATATTCATATTGATCGTAGACCCATAACATAGATATTCAAATGAATCAGAAAGAGCTGACGAAGGCATTTATGATTATTTCAAATTGATTTTTTTTTTTTTTTTAATTCAGCGGTTTTAAGGGCTAAAGTCAAAGATGCAATGTACATCCATCTTGCCCAGTGAGTTCAGACAGGCAGACCACAGTAGCAGACACCTTGATAGCTGAAGGTGTGTAGATCATGAACACTCAGATATGTTGGGTTAAGTTGACCGTTTCAGCCTTCACGATGCATTAAAGCATCATTTTCCCTCCTTAAAAACAAACTAAATTTTCATAAAACTAAGTTTTTTAGAACGGATATTTCCATGAAACTAGTTTACCAATATATGACATTTTTCTTTAATTTTTAAACCACATCAATCATCTTCTTCCACTACAAGTCGAGAATTGCGACAGCAATTCGCGGCTTGTAGTGAATAAAGATGACAATGATGAATTCAGGCTTGAAAGGGTTAACCCTTATGCTGCCGATTTTTTTTTAGACTATTTTTCATTCATTTGAAGCCGGAATTTCCAGCTCCAAATGACGAAAAATAATTATATTTATGAACAAATATACATCTTCAAAATGTAACTATCATATTAACTAAGGATCTATCACAAAACATTTTAACAATTCCAGCTGGATTTATTGGTTTGATATTAGCTTGAAAACGGGTATATTCGGTCCCGGCGGCATGTATGTAAAAAGCATGTTGTTGATTGTGACAGGAAATTAACCTATTCATCGTCTACAGACGTCAGATTCTCACATCTAAAGTCGGTCCTTGCACTGTAAGGGTTAAAACCAGACTTGGTCGTTGTTTTTGAAATAAACAGAGCGGCCTTGTGATCTAAACTAAACGAGTCGCGGAGGAGGCTTGGTCTGAGTACAAACGGGATAAACTGAGGACAGGAATTGGACTGATCGTCGTAACTCTGGACATCTATCTCCACACATATCCGGAGCGGAATGCACCAGTCTCAACACTCATTTGAGAACCACCTGCAGAGATAATTCCCTCTTCATTAGAATCATAACGGTCGGGTTCTTAATGACTGGATCCCTTTCCCTTCCCGGATTCGGACACAGATCCGGAAAGAGCTTGGTTTGTATTCAGCTCAGCAAATTCTGAACGCACAAGGATATTGATGGATGTAAGCGCGTAATAAATACAGACCTGACATTGTTATAAAAATGTTTCATGGCTACTGGGGTACGGATGCCTATCTGACAGATCGTGACAGCGTTACAGAGACTTGCTGGTTTATAAATATATCTCATGTAAGTTGAACTGGATGTGTCAGTAGGCCTATATGAGGCACAAAGGATTGATAATGCATGTATAGGTGTTAGCATGACTCCACAGCAGCTGTTGTAAAACAAACGACAGCTGGAAACGTCCAGAGAAGCTATGTTATCTTCCTCTCTTTGGTTTCCCCGTCAACCTCTCAGAACAATCCCACGTGGTCACATGCTGACGCATGCACACACAGCTAAAAGAATAGACTCTGACAGAGTCTGAACAAATAGATAGTGCTACTTCATCGTCAGGCCAACGCTCAGCAATGACGGGCCAATTTTGAGCCGGCGTTTTCGGCTGTCTGAGATCAGTCTAGAATTCGCCTGGACAGAGATTTATGATCCCTCTAAATTATGCATTCATTTCCTGGCACTCAGTGTGTGGTCAGAAAGAGATAGAAGCTCTGAGAGACCAAATGAGGTGTAGCACTGAACACAGTGCATCTCGTGCTTTTCAGCACAATCTGAAAACGCCATATTCCTGATGTATTTAGACAATTTTTCGAATTTGAATAATGTATCGATTTCTTAACGCTTTAAGTCCTGACGATGCCTCAAAGCATCCTTTTGTATCCTTGAAAACTGACCTATTTCCTACAAGTAACGATTTCTTGACGGACATTTTCTTGAAACTGTTTAAAAAACTGAGGTGAATCCAATCCACTTGACACCTATTTCAAATCATTTTCATCCACTACAAGTCGTGAATTGCGACAGCAATTCGCGATTTGTAGTGTATGAAGATGACAATAGTACATTCTGGCTTGAAAAGGTTAAAGGTGATGCGCTTGTGGTCCTGGTATATGTTTATAACGCCATATTTGAAGGGGATAAACACCCACTGTCAAGTGCGCAATCGGACCGATAATTACTATGTTTACTTTACGAGATCGATACAGATAACTAGCGGGCAGGTGACAGCATTAGGATATATTTAGCATCAGCTCTGTATATTACTGCACGCCGTGATACCGAGTTTTTATCTCAAGTTACACAATTTATAATAAGATTGTTTCATAGGTTAAGAAGAACGTACTTAATTGTGTCCACTACCATGTATGGACATGTATGCACATGTATTTTGTTAAGTCTGCCTCAAGCCAGCGACCTTAATGGGCGCCCTAATGAGGTTTCCACACGATTAAGAACGCCATATATTGCGAGATTTTATGTACAATTTTCCTAGTGTCTATTAATTGATTCGCAATGTATTAATGTATTATAGTTAAGGGGATGGTATGGCTGCTGTTGCTGGAGCAAACCAGTCTCATACAATCACTTTTCAGTCTAGTCCCGCTTGACACGTATTACGCCTTTATATCTAGATTACCGTTCGATGTTACCCCCTGTTGCCATGAAGATGACACTGTACCCATAAGAGGGTCACTCTTCGTCTCTGGTGATAAAACAGGTGGAAGACTGTGTTATGTGAATAAATGAATGAATGAATGAATGAATGAATGAATGAATGAATGAATGAATTGAATGAATGAATGAATGAATGTGGTTTAGGCTACATTTGGGTACATTATAGATAATAGGCTAAACGAAGCAGGAGAACCGCATGAGGAAGGTAAAATAAATAAGACGACAGTACCCCCATGCACAGGATGGTTGTATAATTACCAGCTACATGGCAATTAATATATACACATCTTCATTGTATGTTTATAATGTGCATAAAGGCCTAATTTTGCACATGTTTTGGTCTTTCAACCCCGATTCAAACTAAATAAAATTAAATTCTTTTGGACTGGCAAACGCGAATTGGAATACAAATGTCATGTAGCCTACACTTAGTCAAAGTTTTTGCTGTAAAATTGTTCACGTAAAAAATGGCTCGCTACTTTATATTTGATTTGATTCTCTTAAAAAAAAACAGAAAAATAAATATTAATCAAAAATATTTGTTTTTGCAATGTGCTTACAATAACATAAATAAATAAGTCTGTAATGACTTAAATTTGTGTCAATAAAATATATGTATGTCCAATCTTAATGGCAAGCTGCATCAGCTCACAACTCCTTTAAAAGTCATTACTGTGTTGCTGTAAATGAATCCCAGTCTCAGCTCATCTAAGCTCATTACGTTTAACACCTGATATATTATTATCCTATCACGAGAGTCCCTTTATAAATCTTCACGTTATATGTATGCATCCTCATGGAATAGTACCTAATCCTTGAATGGTGATAAAATGGAGGCGGGCTGTGTGACTATCATAAAACATGCAGCCGGAGGCAGATCTAAAGATGGTGTTCGTAAAGTACCACCATAAAGAACGTCGTCTGTAGTGTAACCGACCATTCGTCATCACTGAGGTATTGAGCAACTGTTCACGTGGATGCCTTGGGAGAATTAAGAACTGAGATTGATATTCGAGTACAGACATGACTGTCTCAGGCTCAATTTACTATCTTTGGATACATTTCTTACAAACTACATGACGGCGTTGTTCTCACATTTTCTCCCATTCTGATATTTTCTTTGCTATTTTAAACATGACTATGCTGTAGTACGCCATTCAACTATATCTTTATCAATGACAATGGGTGGAAAAACATGTAGATCCATGTTTTCTACCATACACTGCTATATTTAGGCAGTCGAGTGGATATTGGTAACAGCCAAGCACCAGGTGTCACGTGTCAGCAATTAGATATAATTATCATAAGCTTAAACATTTAAGACAGAATGGCAGCAAAGTCCTGTGCTTGATTCAAGGTTGTGTTATTGTAGGTAGAACATTACAACCATATTTAAGTTCATTTTAAGAAGTATTTACTGATAGATGTGTTCTGCGGGGGTGTTTATGGTACGATGACAGTATGCCAATAACAAATTGATGTTTTCTGTAGATAGATATTAATGTTTTATAATATGTACTCTGATAATATAGATTTGTGTTTTATATATTTAATATAGACTGTGATTTGTAACACGTTATATATTCTGCGATATCAGTAAATATTTTTTGTATGCCCTCATGTCACATTTTTACATCTTCATAGTTGTATCAGCTGGGTAAAAAAGTTTGTATCTGATACAATACAAACCTTGGTATGAGATTAATGATATATATTGTATGTTTTTAATGTGACACGTTATCTGAGAGAATACATGTATTTGATATTAAACACAGTATTTATAGCAGTAATTTCCGTATTCCACGTATTCACAGCAAAGGACAAAATTGTTGGGCGGCGACTTAGGCCGTGAACCAACGTAAAATCAACATTGAGCTAATGACTCTTATTTGGTGGTATAGATTAACAAGTTTATAAATACTCCATCAACCAGCGACTGTAATGTAATGAAATATTTCACAGGGGTAATCGTTTGGATTAAGAGTATAATCACCATTACTCAGCAACTTCTCATCATGAAGGCATGAAAACCACAAAGTGTTTGAATAATTTACAGAACGAGCGACTAGATTGCCGCCTCGAGGGAGCGAGATGTCTGGCAGATTGTGACTACTTATTCAAGCTTCAAATCCCTCTAATGTCATGAAAAGGTTACTTCTCTCTTTATGGCCAAATATTAACCCTTAGAACACTGACTTATCCAATTTAAATTTTCAATCACTTGAAGTTGTGTCTCGCTACCGCGATCCACAACTTCAAGTGACTGAAAATTTGTTTTATTTGTGAAATTTAAGTCCCAAAATATATCAGTGTTTAAACTTGAAAGCACATATTACTTTTAACAACTGGCTATAAAGGTGTCAATAAAAACGCAGAATGTCTACTGTAGTCGATATCAGTGTTCTAAGGGTTACTTTTTTGTCTATACAAAGTGTCTATAACGGTGGAGCTGATCACAAAGGATACAGGAAATGAGAACTGGATGAAGGAATGTTTTCATGTGAATCGCTATAATATTTATTGAATATAAGTTCACATGTAATATGGCGCATAGCAGCGGTTTATCTGAGCGTAATTCCCATAGAAATATTTTTGTTCAACCTAAGAAAATATAAAGAGTAAATAACAAATAAACTAATTTCCTTCGGATAGTTTATAACCGTGACTCTTACAAAAAAAATATATAACAATACGCCAAATGATGCTCAGATATGTTACTTTAGTATGAGCTAAAAAAACGTTCCTATGAACTATTCTACATTCTTCGTTTATATGAGATTTTATCGCTATAATCGTAGGTTTTTGTAAATAATGCAGTAGTCAAGAGATAATAGAATGCTTACATCATTAGCATATTTACCAACTTTTACACATATTTTGTTTTCAAACGGTGATGATATAGGATAAAATAATGCATCATATTTCGGATTTCAGCAGTCAATATTTGGAAACATCAATATAATATATTTAACCAGTGGATACATAGTAGAATCGTGAGAGTATCATATTAGCTATGTCTATAGCTGAATGTATGCTTGATATTAAACGACAGACATAGACTGGTCACCTTCTGCCAGAATAATATAATCCCTGTAAACATGAGACGTTTACCTGCCGTGGCTCAAAGACAGACGTCGCAGATGGCGAGCCAATATTGAGCAGTTTGCTTGGAGGATCTGACAGCCTTCCTTGGAAGTGCACAGGTTTTTTTTGTATCGCGCCTACTATATGCGAATAGTAGGTTGTAGAACCGTATAATGTAACCAGGCGTAAAATGTAACCGGTTACATTTTACGGCGACTGGTTACATTATACGGTCACAGCATCAACGTATAATGTAACCAGGGAGGAAAGGTACCTTACGACCGTATAATGTAATCAGTGCCGTATAATGTAACCGGGATAGTTTTCCTAAGCGTATACGTTTTGGGGATTATACTCCGGGAACTTTTATTATTACTAGTATGCTTAAATTAAACTGAGTGAGCTTATTATACGTTTGTGCTTCCACTCGTTCGCTCGTTCGCCCGTCCGTCTATCTCCTCAGTGCGTCCGTCCGTCCATAATAAAGCGACGTACTTGAATATTTATTTTTTTATCAATATTCCCATGTTGTGTTACATTATAAGCCATAAGGGGCCAATAGTGGAGCCTAGGTTCCCACGGATGCTCGGCGAAAATGAAAAGTCGGTATTGAAATGATTGGATGGATGGATGGATGGATGGATGGATGGATGGATGGATGAATGGATGAATGGATGGAAGGGTGGATGCATGCATGCATTCATGCATGCATGCATGCATGCATGCATGTGGAAGGATGAATGAATGGATGGATGTATTTAATGTATTAATGAATGAATGAACGAGTGAACGAACGAACGGACGAACGAACGAAAGAATGAATGAATGAATGAATGAATGAATGAATGAATGAATGAATGAATGAATAAATGAATGAATGAATGAATGAATGAATGAATGAATGAATGAATGAATGAATGAATGAATGAATGAATGAATGAATGAATAAATAATCGGGCTGGATGATAAGGCATGACTAAAAGCAAAATTATTGTTGCAGTTGGTTGTTGATTGCAGAGGGTTCACAAATGTCATGGTACTAATCAATACATAACAATTTAAATATCATTTTAAATGTTTGAAATTCTTTTTTTAATTAATGAATGACCTCAATCCTCAGCTATAGCCGGTCTACATGTTCTACGTTGCCATGCAAAGACAAGGGCAGTTTATATGCTTACTTAACAAGATCATATATTGCCTCTCGGATTTTCAGAGACGAATGACAATCGACATGCATACATCAACCTATAATGCCATTAAATAGTTGTTTGTTATCTACGAGGAAAAAATGTGAGCTATCAGACGTGTTCACAAACCTGGTGATTTTGTGAAAACAATCAGTTCAAATTTGATCAATCAAGCAATCAGCTCATGTTTCCTAAATAAATAGTAACAAACATGCCTTCAAATCTATCATTGTTGGCAAATGCGTTCCGATCCCAACTAAAGCACCGATTATGACGTATTAGGTCTTACATTATTAGGGCATTTGGCATTCATCTGAAGCTCAAATTTGCGTCATCAATGCCAGTTTAAAATGAATGAATAATGGTAAAGGAAAATGCAACACTTACATGTAAACAGTTAAACAACTTTAGTTATTTAGATTATCTAAATCCATGAAACAGCTCTATCTATCTAATTTAATTAGCTAGATAGAGCTGTTTTATGGACTCTCTCGTCTCCGTCGCTATTCATCACGACAGTAATAATACTTTTTGTTGATCCTCTTTTTTATATTTATAATATGTCGTAGTATTAACCTGTATCTGTGCCACCCTTCCTGTCCCAATGAACAGTTAACAGCAGACACTTGTATTTAAAAAATGATTATGCCCAATCTATGTCAGTTTATATTCATCGACATGGAGAAAGTTATTCTTCGATTGTAGATTGATCAAGCAAAGGACGAATCAGGAATACCAACAAACAGGGACAAATGATGAAACAAATAACGAGCCAATGAGTTAACAGCGAATTAACGGGCAAACGCTTATAGAATGAAAAAAAAACAAATGAGCCAACGAATGAAAGAACGAATGAACAAACGACCGAGCGAACAAATAGACGGACGGACAAGCGATTAAACATGCCAAACGGACAGTAAAAATGAATGAATGGGGTTTATGAATGAATGGGGGTTTTAGGGTACATTTGTTCATATATAGGCTAAATTGGGTAAGGCGAACCAGCGGATGGTGTGATGAATGATATGACACTGGCCTCCGGACACAGGATTTGAAATTCGAGCCCTGGTGGTCCTAGCACAAGCATGCTACCTGTCGGTCAAGGAGGCTCCCCACAATATTGCATCTTTATGAGTGAGCGAGGAAGAAATATATTGTTTCTTTGAAACCTAAATGTCAGAGCGACGGACGAAACCCGAGATCTCCAACTTTATAATCAGACAGCTTTCACCAGGCCACCCGCAATTATTTGACATCGAGTCTGAAATTGTACAAAGTTTGAATGACACAAAATCTGAAATCTGAAGTATGTAACTTCAAACTTTTATGCTGTAACTTCTTTAACATCTGGTTTGTCCCACAAAATTAAATTAAAGACACGTAATTAAAAAAACGACAAATATAAATGTACACCACTTTATATATTATTATGGTCTCACCACCCTAAATATGCCGAAATCACAGCAGGTGTCTACTAATGATGGAAATATTTTTAATGCGACTGTTCCAACCTCTGTTGAATTAAAGATAATGTAAATATGTTATAATTTTGAACACGGTGTCTCCTTCATGCAGGATATCAGATATAACTGATGCGTAATAATCTGGCGGGGATACAGTACGTGGGTTAAAGGATATATATCTGGTCTGTGAAAGAGGGTATGTATTTTAGCCTAATTTGAATTGTGGTGACATTTTTGCACGCTAGGGGGTGTAGCTCAAAAGCTGTCTGGGTAACAAACCCATATTGGAACTGTTTTTGAAAAAGCACAGCCCAGGCTTAATTATCATGATATGCGGCACTAGATAGGGGGGAGGGCAAAAAGAAGTAAACTGGGCCTGTGAGATTCAGGCAGTTTACATGTATTTCAATTGGACTGGCATTTGGGGGTGGTGTGAACATATTTATTATAAATGATTCAAGAAATTCAGTATCAGAAATAACTAGATGAATACATGTCTATTTTAAAAAGATTACTTGGGCTTCCGCGAGCTTCGACATGACAGGCGCAGCGCGGCTAAGCCGCTACACGAGGACTTTGATTTGATTTGAAGGATTAAAGTATTACAGTGAAAATATTTACTACCATCAATTAGTTTTAAAAAGTGCCCTTTTATAACAAGACTATTTTCTCTTGGGTAAATTACGAGCAAAAAAAGGAGCGGTTACATTATACGTCAGTGCTGGTTACAAATTGCGTTTTTCCCTGTGACCGCATAATGTAACCAAACGTATAATGTAACCGGTTACATTATACGTCTGGTTACATTATACGGTTCTACAAGGTGAAGAGAATCAAATGTTGTTATGCAGGAAACCATTCACATCTACAAATGAACTCATCTTCCAACTATGGTGATAATGTACCCGGTTTCACAAACTGACTTAAATCTTAAATCCAGTCTTAAGCCCACTGCATGACTGTTTGAAATGTGATCACCCTGTGATATTTAACCCCTGGGCTGGCGAATTGTTTGTATCTATTTTTCATTCATTTGAAGCTTGAATTGCTAACGCAATTTCGAGCTTTAAATGACGAAAAAAAGCTACTATTTATAGATAATAGACACCTGTCAATTTGGCAAAAAATAGTAACAGAGCATCTCCCACAAACTGTTTTATCAATTCGAGTGATGTTTCATTTTGTTTAAAACTTGAGTGAAAACGTTAGAGTGAAAAACACTTGTATTGTTGACATGATTAAGTTAACAAATATATCTACTTTATATTACATAATGTTGTACAGCAATGAGTGTTGCTCTTTACTGGCATACAAAGTCAAAAAGATCATATCAATTTTATTTAATTATTAAAAAGGCTGATGAGTGTACAGATGGCTGCTTGGAAATATTGGTTATTTAGCATATGTGTACATAATTATATATCTGTAAATGCGGTTTTAAACGGTTATTTATGCGGTTGTCGTCATCACATGTATTTCGACAGTTTGAGTCACTACATACAGTACTGATTTAGCAAAATGGGACAAGCTTTTTCAGTGGGGCTAGCCCCGGCTAACGCAGGCTAGCCCTGGGCTAGCCCCTTGTTCTCTCCCCACCCCATTTGGGGCTCGCATGTATGCGCCCAAAGTTATAAAATCGTCTAGCCGGGCCGCAATGTGCGTTTTGGTATAAGTTCATATAACTGGAGCCGCGCTCATATCGCCAGGGCTCAAGCCAATCTAGAGCCCCGGCGAATTGAGTCAACGCCTGTATGTGTTAGTCAGGCGCGCTTATCGTCTGGTCCAGTTTCAAGCTCGACCGGTGCGCCGGGCGAGCTTGACTTTCCAGGTGCCTGTTTTTTCATTTTTAGTTGGGCCTATTCCAGTGACTGTAGCTTCATAAAACCACCCATTTTCGGAATTTACACTGAACTGCTTGTCTGATACTAAAGATAATATCTAAATGCTAAAGGCTAAATGCTAAATGGCTAAGCAGAAATAAATAAGGACGTACAGACACTCAATTATTGCACGTTTAGATCAACTCAGAGCTGTTCAGATGATGCTGAATGTGGTCAAGCTGAGCGCGCCCTGTCTCGCCCAGAGCGAGCCTGGCCAGCCCGGCGAGATGACACATGGTTCACAGCATCCATGTTAGCCGTCACACAGTATACTAGGTGCAAGCCCAAGTAGGATTTGGGCGGGTATATTTTCCTGGCCTAACCGTGTGGGGGCTCGAGCCCATTTCATGCGCTGGGCGCAACCAATTCTGCGCCTGTCTCGCCGGGCTTGCGCCCGGGCTAATGACGGCGTTAACGCAGGCCAGCCACTGATGAAAAATCTGTCCCATTTTGTGAAATCAGTACTGTATCCTTATTCGCTCATTAATTTATTATCTCACTCCTCGATCATTCGTTTAGTCATTCATTCATTCATTTATTCATTTATTCATTCGCTAGTGCGTTCCTTTTGCGTTTTCCTTTCGTCCATTCATTCATTCATTCATTCATTCTTTCATTCATTCTTTCATTCATTCATTCATCTATTCACTCATTTATTCATTCATTCATTCATTCATTCATTCAATCATTCAATCATTCATTCATCCATTCACTCATTTATTCACTCATTCATTCATTCATTCATTTATTCATTCATTCATTAATTCATTCATTTATTAATTTATTCATCCCTTCATTCATTCATTCATTCATTTGTTCGTTCGCTCGTTCATTCGTGCGTTCGTTCGTTCGTTCGTTCGTTCGTTCGTTCGTTCGTTCGTTCGTTCGTTCGTTCGTTCGTTCGTTCGTTCGTTCGTTCGTTCGTTCGTTCGTTTGTTCGTTCGTTCGTTCGTTCGTTCGTTCGTTCGTTCGTTCGCTCGCTCGTTCGTTCGTTCGTTCGTTCGTTCGTTCGTTCGTTCGTTCGTGTGTTCATTCATTCATTCATTCATTCATTCATTCATTCATTCATTCATTCATTCAATCGTTCATTCATCCCGTTCATTCATTCATTCATCCCATATATTCATTCATCCCATATATTCATTCATTCATTCATTCATTCATTCATTCATTCATTCATTCATTCATTCATTCATTCATTCATTCATTCATTCATTCATTCATACTTTCAATCATTAATTCATTAATTCATTAATTCATTAATTCATTATTTCATTCATTCATTCATTCATTCATTCATTCATTCATTCATTCAATCAATCAATCAATATATTCATTCAATATTTTTCATAGCTAGCGCTTCAGGCTTCCCTAGACACACGACCTAACATTGACTTTAAGATGGCGATATCAAGAGACGCATGTAGGTAATGGAGAATGACAGAATCACTACCCGGAATGGTCTGCAAACTAGCATTGCGTGCTTCACTCTTCGTATCATGTGGCATGGGCAGGGGATAGTTTCATCCCCCACGCCCTCACCCCCCCCCCCCCACTCCCCACCCCAATCAGTATATGTGGATCGCGTTGGGAAAAATATTTTTCTATCAATGACAAATACTTATGTAACCCTTGGGCAGCTTCAAAGCAATAAAATACCACGAAGTTGGTACAATATTCTGTGGTAGACACAATAGATTGTTACCTAATAATATAATAATAATAATAATACTTTCCGTCATTTGAAACTAGAAATTGCGTTAGAAAATGTAGCATTAAGTGAATAAAAATTAGAAATAAACAATTCAGGAGGACATGTTCAAAATATTGCTATCGTCAACTTGGAAAGATAAACAATACAATTTGTCAAACGGGTGGAGGCTCACATCACTTCTCGTAGTGAAAACCAATGAGCCTCTTCAGTGCTGGGAGCGATTTTACTCGGTCTTAAAATGTTTTTACAGTACGGATTATGCTCACTACTTTTTCAAAAATCCTGGCTCAGTCTTCTAGTATCTAATTTTAATCGTATATGCTAATATATATTAGTTTAACCCTTTAACCGGCAAATTATTCAATCTGAATTTTTACTCACTTGAAGTTGTGTCTCGCTAACGCGATCCACAACTTCAAGTGAGTGAAAATTATTCAGATTTGACAATATGGAGGTCAACTGTGTTCAAATATTGCTGATTGGTGTCACATTTTATCTTTAACATGTTCAAAAGGTGGTACTTTATGTGGTGATAAAAAATGAAAACCCGGATATATGCGGCACCGGCGGTTCAAGGGTTAAAACCATTACGGCCATTACGACAGCTACATATATGTCTATTGTAGTAATCATAAATCACCATGTAGCATAAACGTACATTGAGATCTCATAAAGAATGTCATGTATTTTTCATAGTCACCTTGATATGCATATATAGGGTGAATGCTTAAATTCGATGTCATGCCATTCTTGCATAATTTAGAGAAACAGAGAGTTGACTGCTACCTTGAGGGCAATTTTAGAGTACATAGTTCTTAAGGGACACGGATGTCAGCAGTTTCATACTGGATGACCACAATAAAGGGGGTCGATATCATTATCTGAGATATTGTCATTTATGGTTTGTTGAATTGATCAGCTGCAACAACGGAATAACCACAGCAACATCGGATGGTTGGTTGGATGGTTGGCTGGTTGGCTGGTTGGTTGGTTGAATGATTGCTTGTTTTGATTGGCGCATACTGACCTGCTTGCTACTTGGCAGCTTAGCTGATTGATTAATTGATTAATTGAT
>OZ024905.1:15418484-15605984 GCA_964017125.1 Flabesymbios commensalis
AAAATCAGCATGGGAATAATGTAGACTATTCCCAGAAATAAGAACTGCATTCAAGACATTGGCAAGTAGAACAGATACTATTGCTGATACTATTTTCAGGGCGATAAAGGTACATCATGCTCATGAAGAGTCATGTTCTCATAGTACACTCAATGAAGCTGAAATATATGCATACGGCATCGTTGGGAGGACGAGATGAGCTCGTCTCAGCACAAGTCACCACATCAAGCCCAAGCCTTTAGGAAAATATACCTTCAACCGAAAATGCTTTGAACAACGAATATAGAAAGATTCTTTGTTCCTTGCTTTGCACCAGCACATTCTGACAGCCACATATCAAGCTGGTTACATATAGTCTTTGATTGTATCACCAGATTATCCTAGCACAACACAATGTAGTTTGCAGAGGGATGGGTCTCAACGGCCACCTGTTTGGTCTATACTACGCTACCAGATGTTTCAACAGCAGTGAAAGAGCTGATATCGTGTGGATGGAATCCAGATAAAAATTGGCACAAACATGCAATATGCAAATACCGCGGTGGCTGTCTGTAATGTAGTTAAATTCGCTTAGATCATGGCTAAAATAGTATACTAAATATTAAACACTGGAATACTAAACATATTTCAACTATATTGTGTTCAAATTGTTGTTTCGATTGATTGCTGATGTATGCTATATGTACTACACACAGTGACTAGTTGATGTAGCTGAAACATTGGCTTAAAAATTATTGTGTTATTAGCAGTCCCACTAAGTAGAATCCAATTGTCTCCTCGTTAATTGTATCGGCCTACTACACATGTTTTGTAATTATGTTTGTTGCACACAGACTATTTATTGAACAAAAATTGATTGATTGATTGATTGATTGATTGATTGATTGATTGATTGATTGATTGATTGATTGATTGATTGATTGATATTTTGTCTGTTATTTTTGTATTAGCACTTATTCGCAAAATTGTAACCATACTTTTATAGAAAAGACAATAATGAGCAAAAAATAAAATGATACACAGTAGGCCCACATAGATCGCCTCGTTATACTGTAGGTCCTATACAAAGCGTATCATCAGCTACACCAGCGGTCTGTATATTCTGACCACATAATACAAATGTTTTCCACAGTAGGCCTATATATTTTCCACGCGTTTTCGCGCCTTATATCAGCTAATGATATAAGCCTACTGTTACAGTAGATTAGACGGATCTACTTGAGACATTATTGTGTAGACCTCAATGGTGATATGTGAACAGGTTCAAGGTACAGTCATGTTATTGTCTTTATCAGTTCATCACGCCTTTAGATAGAGGCCTATATTTGTGAGGCCTCCAACGTTCACCCTGCAAACAGTAGGCGTTCATTCAATGCTAAATTGATGCTGGTCCAGCGTCGGAGAAGGTGAGCTAATATTAATCTACGACAACTCTCGTGTATTGTTTTGAAAGTATAGGCCTACTCTATATTTTCGGAATACACATTATTTAATAAGACTGCCTATACAAGAGACACATTGCACACCTGAAGTGAAGAATTCACTAGATCTATATCTGTTTAGTGTAGGCCCTATATCTACCCCTCTACAGCTGATGTGGGTCCACCAGTCCACGTGGTCTAGATATATGTTCTGTTTGTAGGCCTACTCAAGGTCAAAATCTAGTTAATTTGTAAGCCTGCTTGTGATCAATCAGTTATTAGTGAAATAAATCTCAGATGCAATGATAATGTAATCATGGTAATATATGTGTGTGTTGGGTCTGTTTTAGATAATCATCAATGCTTGAGGTGACATAATTTGGATGTATGGAGCAAAGTCTTTTTAAATAGTTTCGCAAACGTGGAAGCCATGGCTTGGTAAGTAATGTTGTAACGACCAAGAGACACTGGGCCAATGTTGTTTTAATAGTGACCTGGCCCCAGCATCGCAGATGTTGATATAGTGTGTGTGTAGGCCCACTGTCAGCATCATAGCCCAGTTAGCCTATCGTGTACATATAATAGTCAGCCATGCCCTCATAATATACAACTCTGACTCGTTGACATGTAGGCTACATATCGTTGGCCTACAGAAAAGGCTTACCAAAATGTTTTTCTTGAGAATTCTCATATTCAAACAATTTAGAGCCAAACCTACTATTGTATTGAGCAGATATGCGAGGTTTCTTAGCTACACATGGTTTGTATGATTGAATACTTTTATAAATCGGGCTCGATTCAGCGATTTCGTGACTAATCGAGTCGTCCATATCCATGATATCATAATATGGGCAAATAATATAGACCTGATATAGGCTTGACCCCTAGAGCTAATAAATTAAAAATTTGTAGTCACTTTGTGTCTCGCTACCGCGATCCACAACTTCAATTCACTAAAAATTATTTGAATTTGCCAAATATAAGTCGAAATGTATATGATCATCTCAGATTTGGAACATATTTAGTAGCTGGTTTATACATGTTATATGTAAAACATGTTACAGGCCCCTATATAAGGTTATAAAAGGATAATAAAACTATACCATAGTGTTCTAAGGGCTAATACATAGGAAAAGACCCAGCAAACACGAGACATTCACCCATTCATGCTTGTTAACCCTTTAACCGCCAAATTATTCAGTTTGATTTTTCACCCACTCAAAGTTGTGTCTCATCTTTGGCATGTTCAAAAGCTGGTATTTATTGTGCTAAAAAAAAATAGAAGACGATTATAATCGGGACCGGCGGGCAAAGGGTTAAAGAAACATTAAGCAGTAGTTTTAAATTACTGTAGATCTGGCTGGTAAAATTCGCTAGATTTTATTTCTTGCGAAATTCGCGAGGAGGACAAACTCGCGAATTCAAGAATCTCGCGAAAATTCTTATTATAATAGCGCTATACTAAATAAAAGTGAGAATGCGCGAATTATAAACTTCGTAGAAAATCACAAAATCAGAAATTCTCAAAAAATTGAACACGCGAAAATTACAAGAATTACAGTATTTCTTTCAACCCGGCTCTGCGGCGTGCTTAAAAGTATATGGAAAAGTTATGTATTTCACGCAAAGTCTGTTCTATTATATATAATATTATATATGACCTCAAAAAAAGACTGTTGGCACCAGGTTTCAAAAGAGGCACGGAAACATGACTAACGTTATATTTGCAATAACGACAAAAATAAAAAAAAAACGCGATATTATTTTTTTCGTTAGTTGCCACCCCCCCCCCCTTCGATATCATAATGTTATATGGGGATTAAAGTATTGCCAGACATCATGGACATCGTTCACTAGTTGCCATAGAAATCCAAGGGTCATAATGGAGATTGAAGTGTTTCAAGACATCGCGCAAACAATTTTTTGTTAGTTGTCATGGAGATCAAAGGGTTATATGGGGATTAAAATGTTTTAAGATCTCGTACTACTACTAGCCAGTTTTTCGCCTGTTGCCATTATATATCATGATATGGGGTTATTATACTTATATATACATGATATATGCTAACATATTTTGTATTAATTGCCCTTGAGATCAAATGGTTATAATTAAGAGGATTAAAGTGTCTCCAAAAACGTCCCATGTGATGAAAATATAAAATATAATATTGTTTTCATTGAAAGTTTTTAAACCGGTAAAATTGCGGGGGTAGGGGAGACCGGGGCACCATGGACACCTATTTTGCATTTTTTATTAGCTTCAAATATTTTCATAGCACATTAAGCTATTATCGACCAATAAATAACGCTGAACTATCCTAATGTTTGACTAGAATACAATATCTGCTTTCATGTTGGATGCTACCTAAAAAGCAATTTGAAAAAAATAGCAAATGTCCATAGTGCCCCGAGCTCGGTGGGGTACAATGGACATTTATAATGAGCATGTGGAGGGACTTCCGGTGTCAATCAACACATTATTAAAGCAGCCCCTTGGGATGACATCAATTTTCGTTTTTAGTTCCGTACTGAGTAAGTGTATCCCACAGATCATGTTTTTATTTTTTTCAGAATTTTCATATTTTTACAAATATTTTTAAACAACATTTCTATGAAACCAGAAGTTACCCAAACAAACTATTTGTATACCTGAAGGACGATTGAATGTTTTCACAGCATTGGGCCACATGCTGATGGCATCGGCCCAGCGTTGCTCAGACAATCAGTGCTGCAGGTGTGTCTTCCCGTGTCCTGACTATGAGACACCAATTAGCGGCGACTTGTTTGATCTTACCGTCTGATACGTGGGAATATGTGATCTAAAGTGCTGAATATTGCTGACTTGTTTTGTTTACATGGCAATATACGACCTGGAAATACAACTATTTAACTCTTTTTCAGTGCTTTAAAACTGTTTTTTGACTTTTTCGTATTTTCAGTTAAGATCAGTAGGCTATATAGCTTCATATAAATTAAATTTTCAAAAATTGACAACATTGAAAATGTCTCATCCCAAGGGGTCCCTTTAATAGTGCTATGAGAAATACAAAATGAATATTTAATTGTAGAAATCTTCATTTTAGGGATAGTTGCATTCTAAAAAATATGTATTTTCCGAAGACAGTGCACCATGGACATTAATGACAATAATGGGGCACCATGGACGTGTCCATGGTGCCCCGGAACATGTCCATGGTACCCCGTCCATGGTGCCCCAGCATAACGATTGGTACAAGTGTGGGTTTAACTAGCTTCAGGTGGTATCTTCCATTATATCCCATGGTCCATGAAAAAACACAAGCTTCACTAGAACTATGTGATTCTTATTTTGACTTAGTTCCAAGTAGTTTTTAATGTTTTAACAAAATTGGTGTATCCCAAACACATATTTGCCATAGCTTACACATGTCTTTAGCATCTTGAGGTATAACCACCAATTTTCCTGCTGAAAAAGCACAGTTTAAAAGCTTTCCCTATAGGGCTCCATTGTCAAAATTGGACAATCTATTTGGCTAAAAAGACAGATGTTCATGGTGCCCCGATGTCCATAGAATCCCAGTCTCCCCTACTTTGCAACTAGAGGGGGTAAATTAAAACTAGTTTCAGATTACCCTCGGGGGTAACCCGAACAGGGAGGGAGAGCGGACCGGTAGACAGGGACGCAAAATTATCTGAAAAATGTGAAGAGCATAAGAATGTAATGCTTTAACATGTTTAATGTGTTCGCCATACCATGCAACCCCCAGAGATCACCGAAAATTTTATTATTGTTGGTCCACTGTCCATGACGTTAGCCAAACACAAAAACAACTTTGGTCAAACGTCGTGTGTTTACTGCGTGGGCACACGATTATTCTCATTAAGAATGTAAGCACTGGTAATTATCTGATTTAGCTATAGGTTAATCTTATTTGCAGTCCATTCGCCGGGAAATATGCTCCAGCACCGGAACCGCCTTCTGATTTAGTTGGCCGTAAGATGCGCATGCTCAGCTTACAGGATACCACTAAGGATGACGGGAACGCTGTTGTGGAAGCACAGATTCCTGTTCCTCGTCCAGACGAGGTGAGAGTGCCTCATAACCATCCCAGCAGACACAAGACGTGGAATCAATGTTTGTTCAACGTTCGTCCACCGTCTACGACGTTGGACCAACGTTAAATCAACATTGATTAAACGTCTTGTGTCTGCTGGGATACAACATGCAAATGGTGGACAAGGTCTAGTATTCCACCCAAGCCTGTCACATGGCGAGAGCAACCCATCATTCAGAACGGTAAAACAGTTATTTGAATTAGGAGTAGACCACCATACCTATATAGTCCTATATGTCGAAATGTTCTATGCTGATAACACATATATAGGCCTAATCAATTATTGTGCTGCTCCATCAATATATCGCGTAAATATAAATATTTCACCCATAATCAATTATTATGCATCACATAATAATCAAATATAATTATGCATCACATGAGCAATTAGACAATAATGTATTCTTCACTGATAGATGTCTATTTTTTGCTTATAATTTAAAAAATCATTCTGCAAAGCTTTTCAGTTATCAGTTAGCCGGGACAAAATATCCAGTATCATGAAAAATAACTGACCCATAGTAGTTTTTGTACTTAAAATGTAAAAATTTGTATATCTGTATATAGGGGTGTTTTTTTATGCCGGATCGAATGGTGCCCGGTAACAAAACGGAGAATCGCTGAAAACCGTTTTGTTACCGGACACCATTCGATCCGGCATATGGAAAACCCCCTGTATACAAGTTTTCACATTTTAAGTACAAAAACTACTGTGGGTCAGCATATTTCAATATTATGTTCTGGCTAAGTAGAAGATGTATTGTTTTAAGAGGTTTTGTTCAACATACTGTTTTTTTTAATCCGCATGATTCATCAAGAGTATTGAATATGTGTTGTCATTGCAGCTTGTAACATATTATATAATGTATGTGACCATTGTAGGTGTTGATGCGCGTTTTCACAGCGGGTGTTGGTATGGTGGCAGGGTCTGACATAGCTGGTATTGTACAAATGGTCGGACATGGAGTCAAAACAGTCAAGGTTTCTAATAACCATGTTAACCCTTGTGCTGCTGAATTGTTTTTTTCACGCTTTTAAAGTTGGAATCGCTAAAGCAATTTCCAGCTTTAAATGACGAAAACTATTTTTTAGTGAAAAATAGACACCTTATAAATTGAATTATTTGATTCACTGAGCACCTACCACAATATTTACACTCAGCGACATTTTATTTTATTAAACGATGGAAACTATGTCACGTTACATGCTATACAGGTCTAGCAGCACAAGGGTCAACTATTTTATATTTTTATATTATTTGAGATAGCATCTTACCCTTTTTGGAATTTATCAGTTCACCTTAACAGGACATCCCCAGGTCTAAAATCATTAAAAAATCGGTGATTTTATTTTAGCTTAATAATATGACCATGTGATGTATACATGTCCATAGACTGACTAGAACGGCAAAGGTTTGTTTAATTTTTGTGTTGCGCATTTACCAGTTAAGCTAGATATAGAGACGAAATTCCTGATTTCTAATTATTGACAACCATGTTAAATATAGGGAATTTCGTCTCTATATCTAGCCTAACTGATAAGTGCGAAGCACAAAAATTTTAAAAAAATTGCAGTTCTAGTCTATGAACATGTTTACATCATATGGTGATAATATTAAACTAAAATATAATCACCGATTTTTAGACCTGGGCATGTCCCTTTAATATATATTTGCATGTAATTGTTAATGTGGGTTACCATGGTTACCGGTATTATCTTAATTATGCACACCTCATATTTGGTCATCTAGCTCTAAATGTATAACCAGCTATTCATCAAAAAGTAGGAAATCTGGGTAAACGCTGATAAAATAAAAGAGATAGCCTTCAAAACTTGTAGACATGAAAAGTTAATAATATATCTATGTATACTAATAATTATATAAAAAATCGCTATGATTCAAATACTCCATTAAGTGCTAACGATGTGAGTGTATTTGTTGACAGCCTGGTGATAGAGTGTTTGGCTGCATGAGACAGAGTCATTGTCAGTATGCGGAGTATGTTGTGGTGAACCCAGAGGACCTGTTTCCTCTGCCTGAGGAAGTGGGGTTCAGTCAGGGTGCAGCTATAGGATCGCCGTACTTCACGGCGTACAGAGCTCTAATAAACAAGTAGGTAACCTAATACAGGGTGCAGCTATTGGATCGCCGTACTTCACGGCGTATAGAGCTCTAATAAACAAGTAGGTAACCTAATACAGGGTGCAGCTATAGGATCGCCGTACTTCACGGCGTACAGAGCTCTAATAAACAAACAAGTATGTAACCTAATACAGGGTGCAGCTATTGGATCGCCGTACTTCACGGCGTACAGAGCTCTAATAAACAAGTAGGTAACCTAATACAGGGTGCAGCTATAGGATCGCCGTACTTCACGGCGTACAGAGCTCTAATAAACAAGTAGGTAACCTAATACAGGGTGCAGCTATAGGATCGCCGTACTTCACGGCGTATAGAGCTCTAATCAACAAGTAGGTAACCTAATACAGGGTGCAGCTATAGGATCGCCGTACTTCACGGCGTACAGAGCTCTAATAAACAAGTAGGTAGCCTAATACAGGGTGCAGCTATAGGATCGCCGTACTTCACGGCGTATAGAGCTCTAATAAACAAGTAGATAACCTAATACAGGGTGCAGCTATAGGATCGCCGTACTTCACGGCGTATAGAGCTCTAATAAACAAGTAGGTAACCTAATACAGGGTGCAGCTATAAGATCGCCGTACTTCACGGCGTATAGAGCTCTAATAAACAAGTAGGTAACCTAATACAGGGTGCAGCTATAGGATCGCCGTACTTCACGGCGTATAGAGCTCTAATCAACAAGTAGGTAACCTAATACAGGGTGCAGCTATAGGATCGCCGTACTTCACGGCTTATAGAGCTCTAATAAACAAGTAGGTAACCTAATACAGAGTGCAGCTATAGGATCGCCGTACTTCACGGCATATAGAGCTCTAATAAACAAGTAGGTAACCTAATACAGGGTGCAGCTATAGGATCGCCGTACTTTACGGCATATAGAGCTCTAATAAACAAGTAGGTAACCTCCCAGAAAACACGGGACAGTGCCCATGTGTTGGTTCAATGTTGGGCCAGCGTCGCAGACGATGGGCAAACATTGATCCAACACATGGGCAGTGGCTTACCCTTAAAACGCTGAATTACTTTCGTATAAACCATGGAGACCAAAGGGTTTTTCCAATTTAAAATCATCATAAAGGTCCTAGTTATATCTTTCCGCTTATATGGTATTGGTCTACGACCATTAGAAATATTTTAATTCTTTCAGTGCGTGGACTGTCTTTATACGTCAGAATCTGACGTGGACAGACGTCAGAATCTGACGTATACAGTGCGGGGACCGTCTTTATACGTCAGAATCTGACGTATATGGACGTCAGAATCCGACGTATACAGTGCGGGGACCGTCTTTATACGTCAGAATCTGACGTATAAAGACGGTCCCCGCACTGAAAGGGTTAACATTATTACTTAATATACATCGCTGATCACAACTATAGTCGTTTTTATTCCGTGTTTTAAGCCGACAAAATCACAGTTATTGATAATAAAATGTGTGTTTTAGCATCAATATTTGCCATTTTTAGTCTCAAATTAACCCTTCAACCGCCGGTGTCGCATATATTCGGGTTTTAATTTTTTGTTAGCACAATAAGTACCACCTTTTAAACATGTTAAAGTGAAAATGTGACATCAATCAGCAATATTTGAAAACAGTTGACCTCCATTTTGTCAAATCTGAATAATTTTCACTCACTTGAAGTTGTGGATCGCGTCAGCGAGACACAATTTCAAGTGGGTGAAAATTCAGATTGGATTATTTGGCGGTCAAAGGGTTAAACAAATTCATGTAATTTTCACCCACTTGAAGTTGTAGATCGCGGTAGCGTGATACAACTTCAAGTGGGTGAACATTTAAATAAATTAACTCGGGATAAGAGTTACTTTATTCACAAAATGATCCACCTCAGCTTTAGATTAATGTTTAGTAATCTGGTAATATACATAATTAAAATTGCCATACAATTATTTTACTGAAAATGATAATGAAATAATTCACATCATTTAGATAATAATCAGGGTTTGCGCTGGTGTAAAGTCTGGAAATAATCCCCCCTCAGATTATACCCTGGTGGATTGTGGGTGCCCCAGAATCTACCCCGGGGTAGATCCTGAACTATACCCCCGGGGTACATCACGACGGCTTCCGGAATCTCCTCCTCCCTCCCAGGATCTACCCCCCCCCCTTTAGTGTGATTATGTGAAGTGCCTTCGGCTCCCAGAATCTACCCGTCCCTCCCAGAATATACACCCCTTTTTAACAAATTTACATGTGCGTCCCTCCCAGAATATACCCCCTTTTCAACACCTATATGCGACCCTCCCAGAATCTACCCCTTCCTCCCAGAATATACCCCCCTTTTCAACAACTATATGTATATGTGACCCTCCCAGAATCTACCCCTCCCTCCCAGAATATACCCCCCTTTTCAACAACTACATGCGACCCTCCCAGAATATAACCCCCTTTTCGACAACTATATGCGAACCTCCCAGAATCTACCCCCCCCCCCCCCCCCAGACTATACCCCCCTATTCAACAACTACATGCGACCCTCCCAGAATTTACCCCTCCCTCCCAGAATATACCCCCTTTTCAACAAATATATTCGACCTTCCCAGAATCTAGCCATCGCTCCTAGAATCTACACCCCCCATCTTTGAACAACTATATGCGACCCTCCCAGAATCTACCCCTCCCTCCCAGAATATTCCCCCCTTTTCAACAAATTTTTATGTGTGACCGTCACAGAATCTACCCCTCTCTCCCAGAATATACACCCCCCCCCCTCCTCCTTTTCAAAAACTATATGCGACCCTCCCAGGATCTACCCTTCCCTCCCAAAATATTTTTTCTGTTCTGGGAGCGAGTGGTAGATTCTCTCTCACATATACATGTAGTTCTAGAAAATGGGGCATATTCAGTGACTGAGGGTAGATTCTTCGAATATCGCATATAGTTGTAGAAAAGGGGTATATTCCGAGAAGGAGGGGTAGATTGTGGGAGGTTCGCATATAGTTGTTGAAAGAAGGGTATATTCTGGGGGGGGGGGAGGGGGGGGGTAGATTCTGGGAGCGTCGCCCAATATTATACATGTAGTTGTTGAAGAGAGGCGTATATTCTGGGAGGGAGGGGTAGATTCTGGGAGGGTCGCATAAAGTTGTTGAAAAGGGGGGATATATTCTGGGGGGGGGGGGGGAGGGCTAGATTCTGGGGGCGTTGCATGATATAATAGTTGTTGAAAAGGGGGGGATATATTCTGGGAGAGAGGGGTAGATTCTGGGAGGGTCGCACATATAAATTTGTTGAAAAGGGGGGTGTATTTTGGGTGGGAGGGGTAGCCTAGATTCTGGGATCCGAAGACACCTCAACAAATCACGAAAAGGGGGATAAATCCTTGGAGGGAGGGGTAGATTCTGGGAGCCCCCTGGATCTACCCTGGGGTATAATCTAGAATCTATCCCGGGGTAGATTCTGGGAGATCCCAGAATCTACCCGGGCATAGTTTCAAGGGGGGTATAATCTAGGGTGTTACAACGAGAATGGTTGAGTGGAGGAGAGGGCGGGGTCTAAAACGGATGGGGGTCCGGTGGTCCTCTACCGGGATAAAAAAATTTTTTTTTTAATTTTAGTGCCTTAAATGACCTATATTAACTGAAATGTCAGCTAAGTATATATGGAAAATATTTTTATTTTCTTTACCAACAAGGGATATTCCCCCCTTTGGTGCTGAGTGGGGGGTACCGTGCAGGCATCAAAGTAAAACCTATAAACCTATAAAAACCTTTGAAACCCTATATTTGAAAAAGTAACCTATATTTTTCTGAAAATAGCCTATATAACCTATAAAAACCTATATTTTGATTTTGCTTGAACAAAATGTTGAACTATATTTTAATTGTGGGAATGTGTTTGTGTCAAATAATTTGCGTTTCAGATAGAAATGCTTTATATATGATTTAATTCCGCAAATTAGTCTGAAATAAATAATTATTTATGCTTATTAGCCACATAATTTCCTGAAAAAATTCCACCCTCGCTTCGCTCGGCATAAATTTTACTACACCTTGTCTGATATTTTTTTTTTATAAATATATATTCACCTCCATAGCTAAACTTGTGTGAAGAATTTAGTAAGTGCAATAAATAGTTTGTCCAATTCAAACACTCCAGCCCCTCCTCTGATTGAACGTGGCTCCGTTAAGGCGAGCAGTTCGGCTTGTTGCCTATGTAAGTTTGAAAGACCATACTACATGTATTTAACCATAAGCTGATCACCCGGTAAATGACGATTGACAGACCTGTATAAAAAAGTATGCATTTTTGGCACAATGTACTATACTGTATAATCAGATGTGTGTACTATACAGTATACTTCCTGAAATACGGTAGATATGACTTTGAAATAGTAAAAAAGTATGAATTTTCACATGGCGGGTACATTAGTGTCACTAGAAAACCTATAAAAACCTATAATTTTATGTCAAATAAACCTATAAAAGCCTATATTTTGATGAAATAAACCTATAAAAAAACCTATATTTTGACCTGAATGGACTTTGAAGCCTGTGTATGGATCCCGTGGGGATACGGAACCCTCCCCCCCCCCCCAGACGCTCCTGGCGGAATCCCTGATAATCATGACTGTTACTGTCCTTTGAGATGAAGACATAATTTAAAGGTGACATATCACCCCTTATTGTGTTAATAAATTTGTGACAAATAAATCAAAGTTGCCACAAGATGGGGCACAAGTGTTTCCTTATATGGGGTGATTGATCATGTGACCCTCTGAGAAAAGGTGAACAACGTGTCACCAATTAGCAAAGGTAGTTAAGTTACGTTGTTTTTCAGCATTTTGTATACCGACTTACTGTGTTTGTTTTAGAGCATGTTGCAGGCCTGGTGATGTTGTTGTCATAAACAACGCTACTGGTGATGTAAGTTAACAACTTTGTTCAATTGTGGCTATGCTTTCTATCCTCATATATAAGCCTTCTGTGCGTTATATTGTATTTCAAATATCTACTTGATTTTGAAGAAAATTGCGAGAATAAAATGCAAAATTGTAATGTTCAAGCATTCGAATCCTTACCTTCCTCCACTTTCTCTACAGTTTTTATTTAGGCCTAATGATTGATTTTGGTGATTTGAATGTCAGGTGGGTGTAGCGTTATGTCAGATCGGTTGTCTGCTTGGAATGAGAGTCATCATGGCGACTAGTACACAGGCACAACAACAGGCGGCGCTACGGATTGGTGCCGAGGCAGCATTTAATGTCGCTGAGGAAGAGGAACAATTTAAGGTAGCTGTGAATTCTATGCCATTTCAACGTAAAACAATTTACTAATTTAATTAAAAACACAACCATTTTTTTGTATTTAAATATAGCGCGATTGATATACATACATTATTTTCTGGATCATTTTAACATATCACGACTCGAATTTTGCAGGCGTACATGAGAACAAGAACAGTAAACATGGTAAAGACGGTTATAGAGTGTTCTCCACATAAAGACGGGTGCTTGGAGAGGGATGTCAATCTTCTAAGTGGCAGTGGTTCAATCATTGTAAGTAGTATGCCTTCTTAGCACTTTATGATTAGGAATCATGGGTAAAATAGTTATATATATAAATGCTGAATGGATATTTTGTCTGGGATAAAACTGGGGTTTGGCGGCGCTTATTACGAATGATGTATATTATAACTTTGATGTCTAATGTGTTATAATCACCAGGTGGTACTGGCTGTCACTGTTCTTTTAGGTTGTTACTAGCCGGGATCACCAGATGACGCTCTCCCCACAGTCTCTAGTTCAAACGGAAGCTGTTGTCATGGGCTGTAATTTTCAACATTCCACTAAGGTGATTAATCATTGTTCGTGTAATATATAACATAGCTTTTGTCATTTGTAAGTTCAACTTGCACTCTTGAATTACATAGAAGAAACTAGTAGAAAATTATTTCCGGAACTCCCGAGGCCCGGCTTCAGGCTGTATTAGTGCTATAGACAAAGATTGTGCTTATTATTTTGTAAACTGTATTGGTCTCTCTTGTGGGCCAGAATCCTAAATGTCCAGGACAAAATTAGAGAAAGAACCAAGGAGACATGTTAAAATATATATCTTCAACGTTTATTCATTCCACCACCATCGCCGGTGCTGGCCAATATCCATTCAATACTTGCCAGTGAATTGTGCTGCGTGTGTCTCTACGACACACACGATGTGGGCCTACTCACCGAAATTCGGTCAATGCTGGGCCAGTGTCGCAGCCCAATGCTGGTTCAATGCCGACAAAGTGTTTAGGATGCTGGCCCGACACTACACCAACACTGGGTCTGCTGTATACTTAGCGGCAGCACCCCAGCACATACGTGTCATTTACCCAATACTGTTTCAATGTTTGTTCAACGTCTTTGACGCTGGCGCGACATTGAAACAGCACTGAGTGATTTTCCCTTGTTTGCTTGGACTGCTATGCGGGTGACGCTTTGCTCCTCCTCCCGTCGCCGGAAAAGCCACTACCCAGATAACAGGATACATTGGCCCAATGCTGATGTAATGCTGGACCACCGTCTGTGACGCTGGGCTAACATTATTCCAATCTTATACCTTAAGGCCCTAATCACGGATATAATCGTGAATATATTTTTTTCTTAGCACTTTTTAAACACGGGACATCAAACGTTATATTTGACAAGTCCTTAAGGACTGTTTCTCAGAAATGTCAACTGTTTCCCACACACGGCACCCCTCTTTCTGCAAATTTGGACATAAACATTATTGCAATAAACTTAATTGCTGTGCGTGTCTCTACGGTACACACGATGTAGGCCCACCCACCCAATTTCGATTCAATGTTGGGCCTGTGTCGCAGCCCATTGCTAGTTCAATGCTGACAAATTGTTTACAACGCTGGCCGAACACTACTACAACACTGAATCTGCTGTATACTTAGCGGCAGCACACAAGTGCCATTTACCCAATACTGTTTCAATGTTTGCCCAACGTCTTCGACATTGGCCCGGTATTAAAACAGCAGTGGGTGATTTTCCCGTGTTTGCTTGGACTGCTGGGTGACGCTTTGCTCCTCCAGTCGCCAGAAAAGCCACTACCCAGATAACACGATACATTGGCCCAATGCTTATGTAATGCTGGGCCACCGTCTGTGATGCTGGGCTAACATATTCCAATCTTACCCCTTTAGGCCCTAATGACGAATATAATCGTAAATATATTTTTTTCTTAGCACTTTTTAAACACGCAACCACTTGACATAAAAAAACTGTTCCTCAGAAATGTCAACCGTTTCCCACACACGGCACCCCTCTTTCTTCAAATCAGGACACAAATATTATTGCAATAAGTTTAATAGGCGCCTGGCCTTCGGCCGGGCCTAATTATGGAATTAGTCTTTGCGCTGAATGATTACAAATACATGTTACTCAGTCAGGCCTATGTCTGTTCTGTTTTTTGAGAGATATACATATAATCAGTTCACAAACAAATCTAAAAATATTGTAGATTATGTTTTTGAAAATAGTGTGCACTATATTTTATTTTAATCAGCTACTGAGCACATGGAGTAGCTATAATTCATTATTATTCGGTTAACAATAAACTAAACTCGTCCAGTGATCTATGTATTTAAATATTTCTTAACATTACATTCAATAACATGCTCATGGGACAGAATGTTTAATAAAACGGACTAGATTAAAATGTAAAAATATTATTTTGTTATCATTTAAAATCCAATCCGTTTGGAAATGAATATTCGTTTTCACAACATAGAGTGAATGTCATGACTACGTGGAGACGGAGAATAAAAAAAAAAAGGAAAATTTTTACGCTGATTTTTGCTATGTGATTTTACCACTCATTGTAGGATGAGCACAGAGAAGCCGGGGCTGCCATCTGTAATGGCGTCCGCTTAGGAGTAATTCATCCTGCAATAAAGGACGAGTTCCCCATGGCGGAAGCGGCCGAGGCAAGACGGGCGGTTATATCTCCAGATTACAAGGCCTGGGGCAGTGTGATCATTACGGTATGACACAATCACAACCATCATCTAGATAATATCAAAAACAGCAACCAACACGGTGCACCATCACTCACAGATGTCACGTTTTGAAATTCATATTTTTATATAACAGAAGTAGTGACCAATTTATTGAGAATATTCACGTTCTTTACAATCCAACATTTATGTAAATATTTAATGTAACAAAGATGAATACACGTATTTATTGTGAATAAATTGTGTTAGATAACATGTATCGTATTGTGAATTTTTCCATTATAATGGGTATCTGTAGCAAAATGTTGATACTCCTTTATTTAGAATATAGCCGTTAAAACACAAAGTAGATATCCCCGTTATCTGTAATAAAATATGGATGATCATGTTTAGTATCTAATAGCAGTCCTTATCCTTTTCCCGGATAACCGTATAGGGTGAAATCCAGAAAATTATTTCTAAGAAAAATGCCACTAAAATCGGAAACTGACATTTTAGTGTTGAGTCGCGGGTGATGGTTTGATGGAGCCGGCCTTGATGTTATTTTTGTATTTTTCTGTCGATATGGTAAGAACAGAAAAAAAAGCATCAGACAAATTAATTATTTAATTTCATCAGCTGGTAACTTTTTAAATAACAAATATTAGAAATGCAGCGGTGTGCCGTCTATTTATGACTTGTCCTTTTGCATTATTCACATTCATTAGAAACATGCCATGAATCGCCGACTGTCGGTCCTGATATCAAATTGCCATATAGTCGCATTCCATCCCAAAATTAGCATTTTTATTTAAGTGTGAAAGATAAATTATATTTAAATTCAATGTCAAGATAATGTGATTATATGATAGCTTTATACTACGAATCTTGTTCTCTTGCAAAATAATAAATACCAGTGAAAGTACAAATCACTAAAAATAAAAAAGTAATATAAAAGAAAAAATCTTCATAGTATATTTTTAATATGCTACACATCCGTTAATCGGGAAAGGTGACCACATGTTAATTGGTGAGTGTCCAGTAAAGCGAGCCACAACAACAAGTTATCAGAATGTTATGTCTCATGTTTTACCCAACAGAAACTTGAATTCTGAATAATATGATACTTTTTCTGTTTATTCAATATTTGATTTAAACTACAATTACCTACAAACTGAACTTGTGTTGAATTTGTAGTTAATATGCCTACTGTTGTATAGTTCAGGAATTTTAGGCATTTTCAGGGGTAAAGATGAAAAAATAAATGAATTATAAGCTGATAATTTCAAGAGTTGTTCAGATGGTCATCCTTAGTGATCTGTAAGAAATCCCAAAGTTTCCCAGGAGCGAAACATGTTTTTTTGCGAAAATCCAAAATGGCCGCCAGAGGCCATGCAAAAATAGTGACATATGAAGAAGTTAACATATATTCCTTTGTAATACCTCTTTTTCACTTATTTTTTTTACGGGAAACTCGTTTCAAGTCTTATTTATAAGTTTTAAAGTCTCATTCGTGTTTTGTTTGCAAAAATCCAAAATGGCAGAAATTCTTTTTTTTGCATTATTTTTCATGAGAAACTTAAAGCTGCATAACTGTTTTGTTTATTTTAATCAAAATATTAAAGCAGCCCCTTGGGATGACATCAATTTTCGTTTTTAGTTTTGTAATGAAGTGGTGTATCCCCTAGATCATGATTTCATTTTTTTCAGAGTTTTTAGATTTTTACAAATATTTTTTATCAATATTTCTATGAAACCGCTTAAAACCCAAACAAACTCTTTGTATACATAAACACTTGCTGAAGGATGATTGAATGTTCCTACAGCACTGGGCCACATGTTGATGCCGTCGGCCCAGCGTTGGGCAGACAATCACTGTTGCCGTGTATCCCCCCCCCCCCATGTCCTGACTAAAAGACACCAATTAGCGGCCAATTAGCGGCGATTGCCTTGATCTCCCCGTCCAAGACGTGGGAATATGTGGTGTAAAGTCCTGTATATTGCTGACTTGTTTTGTTTACATGGCGATATACGACTTGGAAATATAGCTATTTCACTCTTTTTTTTGGTGCTTTAAAATTGTTTTTTGATTTTTTTATATTTTTAGTTAAGATCAGTAGTCTATATAGCTTCATATAAATTAAATTGTCAAAATTGACAAAATTGAAAATGTCTCATCCCAAGGGGTCCCTTTAATCCATGGAGAATGGTGTTTTATTTTTTTATTTTACTGCTCTGGTTACTGAGTTATTAAGGATTTAAGTTTGTTGTTTTTTAATATTGTTGCCCCACCAAAACAAAGACCTGATCACAGCGGAGTAAGACATACTGTCTATATAATCAGGACATTAAAAGTACCAAGTGGCAGATAACGGTCATCATTGAAAAAAGAGTGGAAGACTTTTAAAATTATTCTAATTTTTTAAGTGATCATAGATACATTTCACAGTACAAAGTGTATTGTCTCATGTCAGTTAGACATATCTAGAAGTTATTACTTTGTGTGATATGAGTCATATCTGCATATAATGTCAAGTTTAATTTCGGTACCGGTATTGAGAATGTCACTCACTTGAAAAATAGGACCTTTGTTTTAGTATGGTGCTTTCAAGTGTGGGCCAGCATCTGAGCCTTTGGCCCGCCATTAAGACGCTCTACCCCCCCCCCCCCCCCGTGAGAAATTGCAGTCCGAATTACATCAAATTCAGTGATGTATTTGATACCTCACGGGCATTTAAAAATATAGTGACAATGCTATGAGTGAATTCAAAGTGAATTTTAAATGACAAGAGAACACGATCTATAGTGACAATGCTATTCGAAAATATCAGACTATTTTATTTCATCGTTAGTCATCACATACAGTTATATACATAGCGAAATGCGGTAAAATAAAATAATTGTAAAAAAGCAGCCTTTACGGTACTGGTAGCTGAGTTCCCAACAAACAAGAGGTATTTAACCATTGATGGGTCAATGTTGTACCAGCGTCGTAGAAGCTTAACCAACATGGAGCCATCAATGGGTCAGTGACTCGGGCCTGCTGAGTTATCATAGGGGCTGACCTAGTCTTAGGACACCAACTGGTGGTTTGTGTGAGCTTGGCATCGCAGCCAACACGAGGCATTGGTCCGATGTCAAACTTATTAGGGGCCATCGTCTACGGATCTGGCCCAGCGTTAGACCAATGCGGCTCAACGTCTCGTGTTTTTTATTAAGGGTTTTGATGCTGGTCTAATGTAACATTATATTGGCCCACAATTAACCACTATTAGTATTACGTACATATTGTACACAGACGGACCGATTTACCACACCCTATAACTTGATGGTGTATCGCGTCTTGATCTAATCCAGCTACATTTACATCGATTTTGTCCTTTTATAAAGCTTTTAAAAATATATGAATGATTGTGTTGAATATTTTAGAATATTTCGGTCGAAATAAACAAAACAGTTATGCAGCTTTAATGTTGGTCCTATAACATTGTAAAGCTTCTATCGTTGCACAGTTCAAAATGGCCGCCATTGTGGAAGATCAAGAAGAACAATTTCAGAAATTATGTCGTATTTTGTCTACATTTCTTTTATTTTGAAACATAGTGGCAGTAAAAAGTATTTCTGGAATCAAAAGTGGTTATGCTATGTGGTTTGGTCCAGTACATTGTCCTCGGTGTTGCTCCAGCCTTGCATGTGATAATAATAATTTTAAATTAGGATGCATGACATTATTACGGTGACAACAGTGTGCGTTGTGCATGTCACAGCAACTTACCACACCAAGACGGCTCAACGTGTCCCTGGTACTACTAATTTTATTATTCAGCACTAAACATCTGTTATTAGGCCTAATTCAATATATTTTCTAAGTTAAGATTTATTAAATTAAATAATGTATGTAAATTTGTATCTGTTATTACTCAATATAATATGATTTCGTCATTCATAAGGCCACTTTGTTTAATTTCTCTGTTTCAGATTAGACAAAATCTAATGAGAGAGGGCCGTAAAAAAAACATTTAAGAAAAAAAAACATTGAACCTATTTTTGGAAAAGGTAATGAGGGCGACCAAATGAAAAAAACATTGGACATTTTTCTGGAAAAGTTATTGAGGGCGACGAAATAAAAAAACGTTTGACCTATTTAAAAAAAAAGTTAATGAGGGCGACGAAAAAACAAGCCAAAAAAAACATAGCTTGAAAAATATTTTTTATCTTACGAAATGTACTTTTTTATCTCTTTTTCGAAATGAATTTTTT
Organism: Flabesymbios commensalis; assembly: GCA_964017125.1. Classification (NCBI taxonomy): domain Eukaryota; kingdom Metazoa; phylum Annelida; class Polychaeta; order Terebellida; family Flabelligeridae; genus Flabesymbios; species Flabesymbios commensalis. Next base: position 15,438,351 of record OZ024905.1, read on the forward strand.
TTTATCTCCTAAATTGACTGTTTTTTCCGAAATCGGCAACAATCTAATGCGCGCGCTGGGCAGAAAAAAAACGCATGTTTTTTTTTGGTAATGCGCGGCCTAAATCTAATGCGCGCGCTCATCTAAAACAGAGAAGAAAAAAACATAGTGGCCTAACAGATACACGGGAAGCAGGGACACAATAAACATAACTCACATAAAAATATATTTATCTAACGAGACAAATCAATTACATCCAAAGCAGACATAAATGAGATATGAAAAAAGGATTTGAAAAAAAAACAGATTGAGATTGGAAGCAAGAAATTGGAATGCATTTTTGCGGATATGTGTGCAGTGTGGTGACTGACAAGTATCTGTTGAGCGGGTCAGATTAACAACAGACATCTTGAAAAATAGCGGGCATTGTAATTTTTTGTATGGATAAAAATTCTTTGTTGTAATTAAACACAGTCAGTCTTATCTAACGAAGAACTGCCATATGCATTTAGATGCACTAAAAGAACTTTTATAATATAATAATCAATATTATTTTTTGTGTTGGTTATTTTTCAGTTTGAAAGGTTTGTTTAATTTTTTGTGAAAATATCGAAAAAAATGTAGCAATTTAGAAATTTCAAACATGTTAAAACCATTCTCCACACATAGTCGCTCAGGTCGACCCCGCTCTCTCTCTCTGTAACCGCACGCCATGTTTGGACAGAAACTGCTCATTTTGAGCAGTTTTGTTGATATAACAACTGTAGGCTTATAAACACGCTTGAGTGTCCTGAATATATATGGCAAATATAAAACACCACTACTCCGCCACATATTAGTTTCTATTCACAGAGAAATAGAAAACATTCAATGGATTACTTTTTCCACTTACGCGCTGCTGTGAGAAGGTCTTTGTTTATGTTTTTTTGAAATAATTTACAATCGGCTTCAAAACACTGCCAAATATAAATTACTGTATGACATGAGAGTTTTGCTGGTTCAATTTATCCATTACTAAACAAAATAAATAGCCCTTACCTGTAGCAAACTCCAAGATCAAATTAAATATTCCAAAAAGGATAAATAATGAGTGGAAGTGAAAATCAAAATAGTTGCGCGGTTATAGGAATGGTTATAAACTCACGTGTTAACGCTCACTAACGGCTGATAAATCTGGTCAATCGCCATGCGTGCATACGGGGATATGAGCGTCTGGTATCAGAGATATAATCTCTTGAGGTCAGAATGGTTAAAACATAACAATATCAAATAAAATCTAAACAGTCGTATGAGTAATGTCAACAAAATAATTCAGCTAGGCCTATATATTACATATTATGGTGGTCATATTGAAAAATCACGATCATTTTGATTTAAGGTTTGGCTAACTTGCTGTTCTCACAGTACCCTCAGGTGCATACACAGACCAATTTTGGTGCCGTTATCATCATATATAATTATTTATATTACACGTTTATATGCCCCACTGAGGTTTTAGGATATAGACCTACCCAGCTGAACCACACTACAAAATATCTGTCACCTATGCACGTGTCGTTATTTCAAGTGAATATTGCTTTACGTTGATTTGTGCACAATCATGGCAATATCGCGAAAGAAGAAAGGGACTTAATGCCCTACTCTTATCGAATAACTTCAAGGGTTCTTTATAGTGCACAGTGCCATAGACATCACTACACACTCCATACCTTTGAACAGTTTGGAGCACTGCATAGGCACAACTTCGATGACAAACATCGGACCCGACCAGGATTTGAACCCAGTAGCCACAACAGGATCGAATGAGCCATCGGGACGGACTCGTTATTCCAAACACAAAAACGTATTCGGGTTCCTATTATTGTTGCATCAAATATATATAAATAGGGTATAGGACCTTCCCTAGGATCATGCAGGCTCGGGTGTTATACCTTGCATTGGACCCTTATGTCGGCATGTGAGGTGTGAGATCTTGCCTAGGACCCTAAAGGCCTAGGTGTGAGTGCTTGCCTAGGACCATACAGGCTCCAGTGTATGACCTTGCCTAGGACCGACAGGCTCATGGTAAAACCTTGCCTAGGACTTGTAGGCTCGGGTTTGAGACATTGGCGGCTCGAGTGTAAGTCCTTACCTAAGACCATGCGGGCTCACGCTAAATCCTTGTCTAGGACTTGAAGGATCGGGTTTGAGACCATGTCCAGGACGCTGCGGGCTCGGGTGCGAGTCCTTGCCTAAGATAATGCGCGCCTGGGGTGAATCCTTGCCTATGACCTCTAGGCTCGGGTGTGAATCTGTGCACAGGACCAGTGGGATCAGGTGTGATATATTGCCCAGGACCTTGTATTCTTGCTTAGGACACACGGGCTCTGGTGTGATACCTTGCCCATGGACCATGCATGTGCGTGTGTGAGTCCTTGCCTAGTCACTGGAGTCTCGGTTGTGAGACCTTGTCTAGGACCTGTAGGCTCGGGTGTGAGTCTTTGCCTAGGACAATGCAGCTTTGTGTGTGAGACCTTGCCTATGACCATGCATGTGGACTCGAGTGTGAACCATTGCTTAGGACATTTGCTTAGGACCCCAGCTGAAGCAGTAGTAAATAACATTTATCACTGACAAATCTACATGGGAACAAATTTCTACCAACATGCTGGGGATGGCAATTTTAAAATGAAAACCTGTAACCAGTTTTCACGGAGCTTAATGCAGCACCTCCCAAATTAATGAAAATAATTGGGTGTGGTTGCGAAAGCTGGTTGCATGTTACGATGCAGTAGGTCTGCGAGGTACACAAGCTCAATGGGAACTGGGTACAGTAAGTCATCGCGAAATAATGAAATTCAGGTTGCTGATTAGGAAAAAAATGGCACAACTCCCTCAGAGTTGGATTTTATCTTGGATTTATTCTTCAAAGGGACTGGCCTAGGGTGAGGCTAAAATAATAAAAAATCGGTGATTGTATTTTGGTTTTTATTATGACTATATGATGTAAACATATCCATAGACTAGAACTGCACAAGTTTTTTAATTTTTCTGTTGCGCATTCACCAGTTACACTAGATATAGAGACGAAATTCCCGTATTTCTAATTTTTAAAATGGTTGTCAATAATTAGAAATCAGGAATTTCGTCTTTATATCTAGTCTAGCTGGTGAATGCGCAGCAGAAAAATTTGACATTTTTTGCAGTTCTAGTCTATGGACATGTTTACATCATATGGTCATATTAAGAAGCCAAAATAAAATCACCGATTTTTTTATGCTTTTAGCCTGGGCCAGTCCCTTTAACGAAGCCTTAAAAGTTACTACCGTATCCCCGCGCATAAACGTGCATGCACTTACAAGTGAAACTCGCAAGTTTTAGGGATGTTTTAAAAATTGATTTATGTTCGAATATAAGTACATGCACTTGTTTTCGAAAATTAAATCACCAAATCTGACACCAAATCTCGACACCTTAAATTACAAGAAAAGATGAGTCTTTCAAGCCACGTTATGACAATCAACCCCGTAACACCCGTCACCATTTAGCCGATTTTTTTTTCAAGACGAGAGTTCTTCAAATAAACTTGACACTCAACTAAACAGAATTTTAAAGATTATCATTCCGCAAAGAAAAAATGATGCTAGGCGACATGTCAGTGGCGAATGACTCGGCGGCTGGACAGTCTTTAACCTCATTCAATGAGAACGGAATGTTTTTATAACAATGATCACGTTTTGAGCCCTCCTAGACAGAGGTGTGGACGCGACGGTAGACGATAGCTGTGACGATACAAACATACAGTATTTGGAATGGTGGCTCCCTGTTGAGACGGTGAAGTTTTATTTTGCACCTGGTAACTAGATCTATAATTATATAATAATTGCAAATATTTTCTAAAGTTGTTTTCCTGAAATCAGGATATATTATGCACATTTCGATGCTAATATAATGTATTAATAAAGTTATGCGTACTACATTGTCGTTACAAAACAAATGAGCTGACTCATTTGATTTTTTTATGTTGAAATATTTTTTATCGAGGTCATTCCATGTTTCAGTATAAGTGCATGCTTTTTTCTTAAAATGTTTATGTTCGAATATACGTGCATGCACCAGTTTTCGAAAACTAAGTGCATCTTCAAATATAAGTGCATGCACGTTTATGCGCGGGGATACGGTAATAGTTTCAGAAATGTATTCAGCATTAAAAATCATGTGGAAATGAGATATTAGGCCTTACATTAAAATATATTTCTAATAGTTCAGGAATTACAACTTCAACAATAGGCTTGGCGGCCATTTTGAATTTTGACAAAAAAAAAAATTTTCCGTTTAGGGGAAACCTTGGGATTTTTCACACGTAATGACAATAGACTTGCTCCCAATTAAACATCAAATGGCAGCCATTTTTGATTTGTTTTTTAACGAAACCATACACGTTACTAATAGCTTCAGAAATGAATTCAGCATTAAAAATCACGTGGAAATGAGGTATTATATTAAAATATATGTCAAATTGTATAGGAATTACAACTTCAACATGGCCTATATCAAATATTAAAAGACAATTGGAGTCTTACTCTGAATTCAATTACGCTTGCAACCCAATGTTGGCTTAACGTTGGGTCAGCATTGGGTCAACGTCTCGTGTTTGTCGGGAAATCAACATGTTTTACTTTTATACATCAGCAGGCCTACTCATCTTCGATCAGTTTATTTGACGCCGATACATGCCTCGCCGTAATAACTAACGCATATAACACACGGGTGAGGGTTCCGTCCCATACACTTGCATTCAGGTTACAACGTATGTTTTCTTTGGATATCTCGAAAACCCCCTCGACCCCCACGACCCTCGACTCTAATTTTTTTATTGTTTTTTCTGGATAGTCTATTTATAAAATTCGGGAAACAATATCAGGTCAATGTAGGCTCACCGTCTGCGACGCTGGCCTAACATTGGCTGAACGCATCCTGTATATTTCGGGGAGAGGCACGATACGCAATATGCGGGCACTTGATTAGGCGTATAATAGATTGCCATCTGAGTCCCATCACTGTCCCACATTAACGCTGGCCCAACAGTGTTCCAGTCCAATGATAGCTAAGCACAGCAAGCACTAGGCATTGAACCAATGTTGGATTTTGCTGGCCCAATGTCTGTAACGCTGGCCCACCGCTTGCGATGCCGGTGCCAAAGCGTGTGACTGAATGAAACTGGCGAGTGACATGCGGGGTGATATGCCTTGTAAGTGTTTTTTTGGCACCAAAAAAACAAGAGGCATTCAATCCCATGCTTGGGTTAACATACATATCAGTTAAAGTTAGACAAGCGTCCTAAACAGTGACTCAACATTAAAATGTGTTTGGCCAGCTGTAGGCCTACGTGTATTGATAAAACTATAATCGATGGCCACCTATTAAACAAAAGACATTAAACCAACATCGGGTGGATGCTGGACCAGCGTAGCAGACGGTCAGCCAACATCATTTGATAGCCAGGTTAGCATCACAGTAGGCCTATATTATAATTCCCCGAATGTTATTATTATACAAAAGTTATAATTATATAAAGAAATAAAAACTGTTTTTAAAATTAAGTCGAGGGCGAGGGTCGTGGGTCGAGGGGCGAGGGGGTCGAGGGGTTTTTCGAGATACCCGTTTTCTTTTCACTAGTAAATATTCAGATGGTGTGGCAGTGTGCTTGACGTCAGACCACTGGTGGCTCGACTCGATTTTGTATTCTCTTTCTGTCCTTTCTGGAAGTTGGTCAGAAGACCCTTTAGTCAGAAGACCCATTAGTCAGAAAGGCCAATCAATCAGAAGGTCCGTTAGTCAGGAAATCAGTTAGGTTTTTTAGTCAGAATACCCGTTAGTAAGAAGGCCCGTTTCATTGGACAGTAAACAATGCTACATTGACATCTGGATTATTTCGAATAAAAAGTTTGTTGTCCAGCTGCTGATAAGAAATTGTTGTGCATAAAATAATTATTCGAAGATACTTAATGATAATAGTTGGTGGGAAAAAAAGGTAATGTGAACTAGAAAAGAAGTTCCCAAACGCCGAGGCCCGGCTTTAGTCTGTTTAAGTGCTATAGACAAAAAATCAGTGTATTGGTCTTCCTCATGGGCCATAATCCTAAATGTCCAGTATATAATTAAGGAAAGAACCAAGGAGACAAGTTCAAATATATCTTTGACGTGTATTTCTCCCACCACCATCGCCGTTGCTGGCCAACATTCATTCAATACTTGCCTATGAAGTACCTGGTACAGAAGATGTAGGCTTACCCATCAAGTTCTGGTTAAATGTTAGGCCAGCGTTGCAGCCCATTGCTGGTTCAATACCGGTCAATTGTCTGCGACGCTGGCCAAACACTAATCTACCACCGGGTCTGTTGTATACTTTGCGCAAACACGTGGCATTCAACCAATGCTCTTTCAATGTTGACCCACAGCTCGCTGGCCCGTCATTAAAACATCATTAGTAGCCGAGTAATGAAATGAATCGGGCTTTAGGCCACCTTTGTGCACATATAGGCTAAACTGGGCCAGGAGAACCTCCTGAGGATGGTGAGATGATTGAGATGACACTGTCCTCCAGACACAGGATTCGAAATTCGAGCCCTGGCGGTCTGAGGCCGAGCACGCTACCTCTCGGTCACGGAGGCTCCCCACAATACTTTCACACGTGGATGGGGAAGAAACATTTTTGTTTCTTTGAAACCGCCGAGACCGGGAACCGAACCCCGAACTCTGGCGTGAAAGGCAGCGGTGCTAACCACTACCCTAGGGCCCCCGCCCGGTAGCCGAGTAAACAACGTCTCTGGGCGAGCGCGCTACATTATTGGGTGATTGTACCGGGTGATTGCTTTAACATCCAGGGGCCAGAAACACCGGATAACACACGATACATTGGCCTAATGCTGAAGTAATGCTGGGCCACCGTCTGCGACGCTGGGCCAACATTATTCCAACCAAAACCATTTAAGCTCTTAACCACAAAATAATATAATCGTGAATATTTTTTTTAACACTTGTTAAAGACAAAAATACTTAACCTAAGGACCTGAAACGTTATATTGCACATGTTCAAAGCTGATTAGGACTGGTGTACAGAAATGTATGTGAACCAACCCAAAGTAGGCGTCATACTCTGAGAAGACCATGTAAATGTAAACATATTTCAAAGTAGATATGACTGTTTTCGCTACGTGAACATTAGCTTAAAACCTACCCCTCTTTCCCCTAAATAGGACACACACTCAGGCAAAATAAACTTCATAGGATACAGGCCGTAGGCCGATCCTAAAAATGTATAATGTTTTCTAATACATGTAACAAGAAAACTATTTTTAATGTAGACAAACAAATTGCGCAACTGAAATTCAAACCTCTAGAACCCCATAAAGATCAAATGATGCGTTTCTAGGGCATTATTTATATTCGTCGATTAGTTGTTAATAATTCTATATCATCTTGAAAAAAATTCACTGGTGGTTCGTTGGTTGTACGTTTATATTTAAAACTACTATATAGCAAGCTTTATTTTATGATTAGTTGATTGCTTGGTTGGGTTATTTTCAGCAATGAGCGTGCTTTAATATTATCAGATCTATATTATAATTACTATTTCATGGATCTATGCTTTTTGCATATATAAACTTTACTGAAATAGATATGAAAGTGCGTCGTGGGAATAACCTGCGGAATTTCTCAACACCTGTTGAGTTTGTAGCCATCAGTTTAATTTATGTCAAGCGTTGACAAATGTATGATTTTGCTCAGGATAAATAATAAATAACTGTTAGTTCAAATATTCTGATAACTCGCATTGTTTGTTGACTTTTTGGTGCAGTGTATATCATTACCGTGCTAATTAAGACCAGTGCAAAATGTTAATCGCATTATAGTCAATTAGCATTATCTCGACACATTTTCTCAGCAAGTCGCAAAATTCAGGTACTCGCGTTTGAAGCAGTATGTTGGTCAACTTGCTTGTTCATATTTAAATTGTTCCAAATTGTTCAAAGACATGGGGCATACATTGCTGCCTACTATATGCAATTTATTCCTTCTCTAATAGTTTACCGGGGCATAAGTTCAAATTTGCAAATCCAAGATGGTCACCCCAGTTCTTCCTTGGAGTAAACGCATCTAAGCGGGAAATTGACTGTTATTTAGGCAGCCTGGCAATAAATTCTTGATACAATTATTATGGGTATTTTTTATTCATTTGAAGCTGGACATTACGTCAGTAACAATAGGTTCAAAAATATAATGAGTATTTTGTTATTAACGTAATCCCTATGAAAGAACTAGGGGTACAAGTAAATAAAGCAATAAAATAATTGGTCATAGGACTGTACGCAAATGGGATGACATCGATTAGGTGATTATCTGACTTTCTGACTAAAGGGCCTTCTGACAAACGGACCTTCTGACTAATCATCCTTACTTACTTTTTGCCAAACGGGCCTTCTGAATAACGGGCCTTCTGACAAATGCGCCTTCTGACTAATCATCCTTTAGTACTGGATTTCTGACTAACGGAACTTCTGACTAACGGGCCTTCTGACAAATGGGCCTTCTGACTAGCGGGCCGTCTGACTAAAAGGCGGACATCGTTTAGCCTGTATATGCACAAAAGCGTCCTAAAGCCTCACTCATGTATTCATAGATTTGTAAACATTATCTGTCGAAATAAATCGCATTCTTCTATTTATATTTAAAAAAAAAAGATTGAAATTAAAATATATCGTATTCTAAAACATTGAGTGCATTTATATTGGATTTCAATTTTGATGTGACCTAAAATTATTCTAAAAATAACCTATCCAAATATTGAACATGTATATACTTATATTAGTTGTCACTGTAATTCAAAAGAAGTATAGAATTAAATTTTCAATTTGACCTCGAAATATTTCCCAAGGCAAATTTCAATTGGAAAGATAACCTTTTCGAATCATATCCTTCAGCAGATATCAAATGTAGTCTGTAGTCAAGTAGTTTATGTACTACATTATTTCTAAATGTCGAGGTAGCCTATATATGACAGGTACTTTTTCTAGATTTTTCTAAGATATAAAATTCAAAATTACTCTCACAAAATGGTCATATGGATGACCAATGGATCAGTTTTAAATTATTGCACACAAAAGAACTTGTGTTTGCTTTTGTCCATTCAGTCTCATTTCTTAAATATTGTTTAAAATATCAAGTAAAATACAGTTATATCACGAATGTGGCAATGGTGATATGCGGGGATTTTTCAAGTTGTGTGTAAAGCATCAAGTGAGTAATTTGGACTTGACACACGGCTTTTTTATCTAACATATTTAATAAAATCTCATTAACTTTGTTAAAAAATATATTTGGGTACTCAGCACTACTCTGTCATGCAATTAAGTATAGATCAACACAACTGATATATGAGCAATAATAGGAATAACACGAATAATGCATAATATGTATTTATTGTTTTGTAATTTTGTGAGGTGGCCTATTTTTACTGTCCTTTCTTTTCGCGTATCTCACTTAAACTGAATACGAATGATATAAAGTGCTATTACTGCAGTTGATTAAAAAACGTCTGAAAAAAAATTGAAATCATTATTGAAAACTGCAGGCGTTTCCGAATACTAGTATATAAAGTATGATAATTTAAAAATGTTAGATTAGTACTATTTATTCGGTCTAGAATGGAATGTGTAAGCTATGCGTCACGTGACAATTATTACTCCCCTTATTTCTATTTGTCCATCTATGTAATATGTGACTGTTCCCCAGATGTTCGCAAATCATTTTAGCTGCTGAATAATTGTCTCAATGTAGAGGGCTTAGTTTTCTCGCTGTGGGAATATTCCCTTCTGCACCAGATTCTATTGTAGAACACAGATCTAATTATCTGGGCATCAGACGCTAATGTAGGCTATTAGATCTGGAAAACAAACCTTTCGTTCCCCCCCCCCCCCGTTACATAAGCATTAAGGTATTCGTTTTTTTCGTATGTTGGGCCTATTCTTCATTCATTCCCTCTTAAGATTCTGGTAGATTGACGATATTTTATATAGTAGCACATGCAAATTAAACTTGTAATAGGCCTAAGGGGCCCACCATCAAATTTACAGGGGTGGGGGGGGGGCTGGATTATTTTTTCAAATAGATAATTTCGGGCGGAAATAAAAAAATTACTTACAGAACTGTTCTACATAAACAAGTATTACATGCTCATTTTTCTCCGCTTATGAATATCACCCTTGAGTGTAAATGGGTCTAGACATTGAATTAAGCTGAGCAATAAGAAGCAAATATATATGGCTAAAATTCAAACCCTTTTTCAATTCTAGTTAGGGCTGCGAAAATGATACTGCTGTACATGTCTTAACGCTTTCCCCTATATTTGTACGTTTTTGTAGGAGTCAAATGCGGGGACATTTGTGTGTTTTTTTCTTTACAACCAGTTATAAATTTACATGTATATACATTCGTAAACCTACTTGATTAGGCCTAACTCACATATTTATACATCAATCATCGGCTGATGATCTAAACTGTCTAATGTACATTCTATTTTAGCTATTGTAACTATTGTACATATGATCATTGTTTAAATATGTATTTTTATAAATTTTTAATATATGTTAAGCAGGGCACATATGCAAAATAGCCAATGGCTAATAATGTTTTTACCATGTATAAATATGTTTCAATCATTAAATAAATATTACAATTTTCAGCGCATCGTCAAGCCGGGTTGAAAAAATAATTTGTACGCGACAAAAACTCCACACCCCCCCCCCCCCCCTGGAGATTGAATGGTGGCCCTCTAAAATAAATGTAGCTGCTTTCCATATTGTAGAAAATGGCACAGCAGGACAAATTACTTTCTGTTAAATACGTTCCGTTATTCAGATAAGAATACAATAACAAACAAAAGTTCGATTTTTTCAAAAATATTCAAGTTTATTTGTTCAACTTGACATATCTATATATGCGTGCAATAGTGATTACTCTGAGATTTTATACTCTGTACATTGATTGATTATTACAGTACCTATGCAAAAATATGAAGGGTTGGTCACAACGGGCGTCACTGCTAGCTGCTGCCACACTATAGTTAACACCCAGTCAACAACAACACCCTCAGTATCAACAACATTCAACTTTGTGCAACAGACAACATGCATGTAGCATTCAATATTGTTAAAGGACGTCCTTATAAAATATAACTTCATCAGAACATCACTTGTTGTAAGTACACACTTGTCGGCAATACGGCAACGTGTGTATAGCTTGTACAAAGTTACCAGGTTACATGATATAACTAGCTCACCATGACGTACCGATAGATAGTAGATTGTATGAGGTAACACAATAGGGTTAGCTCACCAGTTATACGAACCTGTACATAGCTTGTACAAAGAAACATATAAATCTTTAGCCCACCAATACTAGTTGTACATGATAAGACTAGCTGACCAATACGTACAAGTACATAACGTGTACAATGTTACATAGTATGTGTACCGGTACATGATACGACATACCGGTACATAGATTGTACAAAGTTACATGATATAACTAGCTCATCACTACGTACCTGTACACAGTGATACATAGCTTGTACAAAGTTACATGATATAACTAACTGATTCCCACATACCGGTACACAATGATACATAACTTGTATAAAGTCACATACGTAGCTTGTACAGATATACATTATAAGACTAGTTTATCATGACGCGCATAAATAGGGCCTATACGATAAGACTAAGTCGCTACTTTGACGCATATTTTCTATAGTCAACGAGTAAACACTGTTATCACATATAAATAAATCAAATAGTTTTTAACAAAAATAATAAGTTAAAACATTACGTCACACTTAAATGTCTAATCTTTAACACAGCACTGTCATATTTTATTGCAAAAATCACGATATAATATCATCCATTGAACCAGTGTGAAATATTTTGTACCGTACTTTAAATGAACTACCAGTCGGTACGCCTGGATTGCGTCTAATACGGTACAGACTAACTAGTTTGGTCACAGTGATAGAGAACTTTAACATGTCAACAACAATATGGAATGTTAACATGATGTCCATCATTGAATGTTTAGGTTTGTATCACTATACGTTGTGTAGCCTTAGCTTTAACTTCCATATGCTTACTTGTAGGTTTAATATGTATGCTTAAGCCTTTCGTGGGAACCATATGATTACACATGTTATTTATATGATCATTTGGCTCCTGCGAGCGGTTTGTGTCAATGAAGTGGACAAACATTATCTAATAAAAGTCTGGAAACTTATGAATATGAAATAAATAAGTATAGGGGTCTACATTGTATTTAATTTGCTAATATAAGTCGGCTCCATGAACATAATATGATATCCTTATGCATTATAATACCAACGAATTTACAAATACACGTATGCGTACAGTTTATCGCGTTCAAAATACAACCAGATATTTTAACTCACCAGCCTTCACTAGCTAGGACGAGTCACTACCGTCCCCAGAGTCATTACCGCTCTCGTAGTATAAACAATGATAGTGTACAATAAAATGGTCGACTTCCGAATTTCACTACACGAATGAGTGATGAAATTATCCAGAGCAACTACCTATTGAAAGGGGTTAGGACAGTGCCAACTTAAGTGAATCATCATATAAAAAATATTTGTACCCCTTTTAACCACCAAATATACAATAATGATTTTTCTAGGTTTGACGCTTATGTAAATATCTTTGCAATGTGTATTTTTCAAAAAGTACATAAGTCATCTTGCATTAAAATACAATGTTGGAGAGAAAATGTTTTTATTTCAATAACAAACTAGAAGGAAATTGTGCCTTTTCAGGTAACAATAATGTTTGAACTAGGTTTTATGACTTTTTTGTCGACCATTTTGAATTGTTGGGTTATTATGGTTATTTTTATTATGGTTATTTTTCTTATGACAGATTGATTGGAATTTTGTTCACAGGTTTTTGGTCGCCATTTTGAATTGGAATTTTAGATTTCAGACGTCAGATTTCGGCCTTCAAATTTTATAAATCACTGAGCTTTTGTATTTTTATATAAATGTATATTTGTTTGTGAAATGGAAACACATCCAGAGGGCCCAATAAACACATCGACTTGTCTCTGTGTCGAGGGAATGTTTAATCACTATCTGCGACGCTGGTCCAACGTTATAACAACATTGGGTAGATGTTTCGTGTTTGATAGAATTACAACTGTTATTTTAATTGTCGAATTAAATTGTTACTTAAAAGTTTATTACTGACCATTGTCAACACTCAAGGCTGGTTAAATTATGGGCGTCCGACTGCAAGAATGGCCCTACATTGAAACGACATTAGCCAAATGCAATTTAATTATCAAATCTAGCATTTAAATGATTAACTCTTTAAGTGCTTCATTACTACTTAACATTTTCCTTTCATTTGAAGTTGGCATTGCTCACGCAATTGCCAACTTCAAATGAAAGGAAAAGACCTCCTCACTTAAAAATTAACCCTGCTAAATTTCACAATGGGGGCTTTACTCAAGATTTATACATGCATATTTGTTCAATTTCTGTCAAATTTTAGTTGTGGAAAAACAGTATGAATGCGCTTAAAAGCGTCGCCCGCACTCAAAGGGTTAATAGGGCGACCCAGCCTGGACACACTGCCCCATTTCAGCCTGAGTCTATTCATACCAGAATGTGGCAGCATCCACCATGTACATCATTGAACCGACATCGATCCACATCGTAATCCAGAAAGTAAATCTAGAAGAACAGCTGTGAATTTTTAACAAAAAAGTAGTAGCATAAAACGTCAATAGCTAAGGATAATGTGCCAAGGTTTGAAGTCAATTGGATAAAAACTTAAGGAGAAATAGTCCATCAAAATTTGACAAAAACAACTCGGAATTCTTAGAAAAAGATATAGCATGCAACCTCACTATCCGCGGAACAATGTGAGCATAGAAAACAGAAAAACGAGTAAGAAACAAACATAAATAGCTATGTGCATGGAGTACAGGACGGGAGGGGGTGGTGACAGTATGTTTTCAAGCATGAATATGGTTATTACGCATCATAATATATTGTAATGTTATAATGGATTGACAGCGAACCACAGTCAACTCCTGACACGGAATGGCAGCACTTACAGTTATTTGACATTTTGGCGAGAATCGACCATCTTATTGTACAAGATCTTTGGCATAAATCCACTGGCTAGCGAGGAAGAATTCACCTGGTCGGTAACCAGAATGATTACTACATAATCATATGACGTTTAATCATTTAATCGCCAATGCTTCTAATTTCAACCATTACTTTTCCTAATACATACAAAAAATCTTGGTCGTGGGGTTCAAATATATAATTCAGCTTTTGACACATCGACGGATCAATGAATGTCTTTGTTATTGTGTTACCGCTTCAATTCAATGCTCGAACAACGTCAATTATATTAAGCCTTTATTTTACCTATCAGGCGTAGGCTATATGAGAGGTTAGGCCTGAGCATAACTTGAATTATATAAAATTCAATATAAACATGCAATCAACACTGTTTAACATGTTTATGATATGAGAGAATGAATCATGATATGACAGATTTCTGTAGTCTAGAAAGAGAATGAATGAATAAAGACGAAAAATGTAAATACAATAATACCAATTTCACTTTGCTTGTTGCGTATAGATAGCAGAGAAATATCGTGAGAATATATTTCTCTGTTTGGATAGAGAAGCAATACAAATACAGAAAGCATGACGTACTTGGATATTACTGATCTCACTCTTGGACCAGGTGATTGAAGTATATAAAACAAAATCTTAAGTTGTGAAAAAAAATCGAGAGTTAAGTTACCATATTGAAAACATAAAACATATTGGTGACATAAATTCAATATTACATTTTAACATCCAAAGAATGATAAAAAAATCAAGATAAAAAAACGATTTATACACAACTTCAATTGACAGCTGAGTAACCAGAGTAACATCATAGATCAAGGGTGACATTTAATCGCATGTAGGCCTATGCATAACAATAACAGTCACACATAATTCTTTTTATTCACAATGATTGCCTTTGTGGCAATTATGTCGTGTTATATGTATTATCTTAAAGTTATGACATTAATATAAGTATCACCTAATACCCTTTGACGAATATGTACATTATACTCTTCAATTATCATTCGCCTTAGGTCCTGTACAAATGTATTGCCACACTTATCCATTATTCTTGAGCGGAAAATGTGTTTAATTACAAATAATTTGTTTGTCCGAAATTGAGAAAAAATCTTAATGTTGAGAGACACAACGTCAAGCTAGTAAAAAGTGCATGTTTCTATTTGGAGATTTAAAAGGTTACATAATTATTTTGATCAAACAGTCATAGTTTTCTTCCAAGACTAATAATCCTATAAAAAAAATACTAACGATAAATATCATTAAATAAGTACTTACTATTTTACGATATACTTAGTTTCATTTAAATCAAATTAAAATAGCCATTATTACAGACATAAAGAAAACACGAGACTTTGTGGTAAAACATGAGTACTAAGACTCGTGTAGATTTCTGTGGTCAGATCAGATGGCTCATCATTCACTCATCAGATACAGCGTCGTTCATTCACGCACAGATAAACATATCCGATGTAGCCTGCTATGTACACCAAAGGTTTACGGCTAGCCAAAGAACTGACCATCTATATAACTAATAAAATATTCAATCAGCTCCATGGCTCACCAAAGATTAACCAACTCCATGACTCACCAAAGATCAACCAACTCCATGGCTCACTAAAGATGAACCAGCTCCATGGCTCACCAAAGATGAACCAGCTCCATGGCTCACCAAAGATCAACCAGCTCAATGGCTCACCAAAGATCAACCAGCTCCATGGCTCACTAAAGCTTAACCAGCTCCATGGCTCACCAAAGATGAGCCAGCTCCATCGCTCACCAAAGATGAGCCAGCTCCATGGCTCACCAAAGATGAGCCAGCTCCATGGCTCACCAAAGACCAACCAGCTCCATGGCTCACCAAAAATCGACAGGTTCCATGGCTCACCAATGACCAACCAGTTCCATGGCTCACCAAAGATCAACCAGCTCCATGGCTCACCAAAGATCAACCAGCTCCATGGCTCACCAAAGATCAACCAGCTCCATGGCTCACCAAAGATCAGCCACTCACGAAAGATCAACCAGCTCCATGGCTCACCAAAGATCAACCAGCTCCATGGCTCACCAAAGACCAACCAGTTCCATGGCTCACCAAAGATCAACCAGCTCCATGGCTCACCAAAGATCAACCAGCTCCATGGCTCACCAAAGATCAACCCACTCACCAAAGATCAACCAGCTCCATGACTCACCAAAGATCAACCAGCTCCATGGCTAAGCAAAGATCAACTGGTTACATGGCTAAGCAAAGATCAACCAGCTCCATGGCTCACCAAAGATCAACCAGCTCCATAGCTCACCAAAGATCAACCAGCTCTATGGCTCACCAAAGATCAACTAGCTCCATGGATCACCAAAGATCAACCAGCTCCATGGCTCTCCAAATATCAACCAGCTCTATGGCTCACCAAATATCAACCAGCTCCATGGCTAACCAAAGATCAACCAGCTCCATGGATCACTAAAGATGAACCAGCTCTATGGATCGCCAAATGTCAACCAGCTCCATGGCTAAGCAAAGATCAACTGGTTACATGGCTCACCAAAGATCAACCAGCTCCATGGCTAAGCAAAGATGAACCAGCTCTATGGCTCACCACAGGTCAACCATCATCATGGCTCACCAAAGGTCAACCAGCTCCATGGCTCACCAAAGATCAACCAGCTCCATGGGTCACCAAAGATCAACTAGTTACATGGCTATGAGTATTATTGACCTTCCGCACAGCTGGTGGTCAAAACACGATCATCTGACGATACTGATCGATAACAGATCGACCGATGTGGCTATCCAGGGAGCTGACCGGTATTGCTAACCGGAAAATCTACGGATTGTATGATCAATACAAGTAGTATAGCTAACCATACCGACCAGATGTATGACTAACCAAAACTGACACGAGATAACAGGTAGACCTAGACAGCCAGAACTTTCATTAGGCCCAACCTTCACTCCTCTTCGTATGTCTTAAAACTACACAATAGTTGTTTTACGTGTTTTCAATAAAAATCTAGACATGTTATTTGAAAATGCATCACTCAACGCAGATTATCAGTTTCTTTATATAAATTACCTCACAAAAATAACACTTGACTTTATGTGAATGGCAAGAAAACAATAAAAATACATTGCAGACCTTTGAAAGATATACATCAACGATGATATAGTGTTCATAAACATCAGTGTAAAATATGTTGTATACATCTCTTCAAATATAAAAGCACTCAACTAGCACAAGTCGTTGTCCCAACGTTGTTTTAATGTTCCACCAACATTGAAACAATGTCGCGGGTGAGTGTTTCCGATATTGAATGGGTTACCTTTTTCTGAACCGTTAATAATGACCTCAACACGAAATCGGTTATGTAATTATATTCGTGTTGTTCTTATGGTTAACGGCTTGAAACATTACAGGTCCAAATATTCCCTACACTGCAACGTATGCGCGACAAGTCAAATATGATGAAGCTGGGAAACCGGACCAAGAAAATCGTGCCAAGTAGGACTTTCCATCCTTCATAAAATAACAACGGGCGGTTATTAGCTGTTCCCGTCACGTGACATACTATGCCACATCCAATCGGGTAGCCTATAAACCTACTGCTATATTGGTCCGTTCTGGATCCAATAAATATACATATTATATTGCTAAAATCCAAGTGAAGCCTCTAAATGAAGGCATTTACGTTGTCACAACATGATAATAGTGTTTGTCAATTATTGGCATTATTGTTTTTGTCCCGTATGATGAACTCTTGGACCCGTCAACGGACATACCATCCTGTATGTGTGGTCAACTACTGGGTAGGCCTACTGGTCATAGATACCAATCTAGCTGGCATAGCCCTACGACTGTCTCACATGCATCAGTCACATCATATTAGTTTCCAATTTTGTGCAACCCAGTTTCATTATCTTTAATCCCGTCAGTATATCTGCCCGAAAGTCACAGCAGTCGGAAAGGTATAATGTATATAATTATATGTATATAATTATTTATGTCACAAGACAATTATCCGTAAATGCTTCTAGTTTACTCAAATATCCAGATATATCAGAAACGCTTACTTATTTGAAGATGAGAAAATGCCACAACAACCATCCAATAGTTAGAAGAGTTGAGTAGTCTACTTTCGCTGATCACATAAATAATAATAATATTTACCTCGCAAAATACGCCTTTTATTAAGAGGCCATGCGGGTAAGCAGACAACAAGACCAAATAACGTTGATAACTGTCCTCACCGACTCGTCTAAAATTGAAACGCGGTCTGCCGCGTCGGTCCAACATGAAATAAACATTCGATCCATGCCTAGAACCAATCTATCCTACGTGGTGTTATGTACAGTCGACAGGCGGTGCCACTGAACCTGTGTTTTGCCGCCAGTCAACACTTCATTCCAGTGTGCCAGCTCAGCCCCATCAGTAGCCGGCCCCACGTCAATGTGTCCTATTGCGCCACTATTCCCCAACAAATTGTCATTATACACAATAAATTCCAGGTTGATATTTTTCAAGAATTCGCGTCCCAGGCTGAAAACTAACGCCTCGTTCCATATAGGATTTTGTGTTCCTCGCTTGGTCGATGTCTTTTTCTTTTTGAGCCTGCGACCTGCACACACGAGCGAAACCTTCACGTAAGGGCCTAAAAGAAGAAAGAAAACAACAAATTCACATAATAACCGATATCATTATAAAGCACGAGTAGCCCAGGGATGGATCTAGCTTTTCAGTGAGAGGGGGGGGGGGGTAAAATTTGACAAAAAAAGTAATCTACTGTAAAGTTGTCGAGGGGCCCGCCCCGGTGAAATTTTTGATTTCCAAAGGCTTTCTCATGCAATCTAAGGCGTATTGGGCACTGTTTCTCACTCAGTATATCACCAAATCATAAGGAAACCCCTAAATAAGGTGATGATTTTTTTCTGAGGGGGAAGGGTTTAAACCCCCCAAACCCCCCCCCCCTTTGGATCCGCCACTGTAGCATACAAGACCAGCCAATATGATACAATGAACCACTGTTGTTTTAATGTTGTACCAGTGTGGTAGACAGTGGTTCAACATTAAACCAACATTGGGTCAACGTCATGTGTTTGCTGGAAACGACCCGAAATGGATGCCTTTAACCCAGAAATCACATTTTTAACCCAGCAATCAATGTGTAATATTTTGAGGCAGTTAAACATGTAAATATTATAAAACACTATTTTGTAGGGTTTTTAAAATATACATTAAACAAATAACATCATAAAAACGTTTTCATAATACGATTTTCTAAATGGTTTTTGAAATATTTTAGAACATATTATACAATGTTTTAGAAATGTACTGAAAAGTAGCTACGAGCGTTTTATTGCACAATAGTTAAAAAAATATTTCATAGATTCTTCTAGCCCCTACGAGATAATGTTGTGTGATGTTTAGTCAAACATTATCTCGATATTTACAAATGTTTTTGCTTTAAGTGGGAAATCATTTGTGTGCAGAATATCGACTGGTCCATTGCCGAGCAAACACAAAACATTTGCATAACATTTGTACAACGTCGGCCCAACGTCTTCGACGTTGGTCCAACACTGTACAAATGTTATACAAATGTTTTGTGTTTACTCGGTTAGGTACTTTTTGTGGTCGGTCTACACTAGAACACTAATTGAGCACGGCGGCATCATCTTCAACCATCACAAAGTCTTGTGTGCGTCACGCTAACATATAAAGTATTTTCTTACTTGTCACTTGTTTTGAGTCTTCTGGTTGTTTGAGATTACGAGCCTTGGCCACAACCACCGTCAATCTCTCAGCACTGGGCAGATAACTCAGCGAGAACATCATATCTCCCAGCTCTCCATGCTGAAGTCAAATAATACAAATTATGGTTACATTACTTAACCCTTTAACCGCCGAATTATTCAATTTGAATTTGCACCCACTTGAAGTTGTGTCTCGCTGACGCGATCCACAACTTCAAGTGAATGAAAATTATTCAGATTTGACAAAATGGAGGGCAACTTTTTCAAATCTTGCTGGTTGATGTCACATTTTATCTTTAACATATTTAAAATGTCGTGCTAACAAAAAATGAAAACCTGAATATATGCGGCACCGGCGGTTAAAGGGTTAAGAATAAAGATAAGTATTATTTGTAATACGGATTCTACGATTCCAAATTGCAGGGAGTCTCCGTAACCGAGAGGTGATGTATTCGACTTTAGACTGCTATGGTTCTAATTCGAATTAAATTTACCTTATCATGATTTCATGAACATTTTACGAACTTATCCTAAAATATATCATAGCCAGACATGACAACACCAATAATACAACACCAATCATATATGTTGTATTTGCTAACATATCACTCCCGAAGGTAGTTGAGTTTGTCGTCGAATTCATGGCAATGGCATCCTTGATATTTATATAATGGGAAATGAGGTTATTAAATTTTGACAATGGTAATAGCAAAACCAGACCTCATTATAGCGTTGGCCATTTTAAATCTGAGTTGTAGAGAAACACGCAGTTAGGCCTACACCGTTAAAGTTATATGAGTTCTGCTTGATGTAATACGTTGCATAGTATGGTTATTATATGGATGGCTGTGTTCAGACATGGAAGCGCGAGGTATGTATAATTATATATCCTGAGGGGTGGGAGGTCAGGCAGATTTTGGAGTGCAAAGGCAGACATAAGTAACTGCCTCCTTCCAACAGTTGTATGGAAATATGTCATATAGTTTAAGTATTTATTTTACATAAGCGTGTAAATACCTTTTGTTTATATCTAGGCCTATATAGCTTATTTCAATAAAGTAGTTATTTTGGATGCAGTAGAGTGTTGCGTGTTTTGGAAAGGCATTGGATAAACGCATATACATGATATATGTTCAATCTTAAAAAAAAACTACATAAATATCAATCAATCAATCAATCAATCAATCAATCAATCAATCAATCAATCAATCAATCAATCAATCAATCAATCAATCAATCAATCAATCAATCAACCAAACAACCGATCAATCAATCAATCAATCAATCAATCAATCAATCAATCAATCAATCAATCAATCA
The DNA here is from genome assembly GCA_964017125.1 of Flabesymbios commensalis. Lineage (NCBI taxonomy): Eukaryota > Metazoa > Annelida > Polychaeta > Terebellida > Flabelligeridae > Flabesymbios > Flabesymbios commensalis. The sequence goes on from OZ024905.1 coordinate 15,459,599, forward strand.
ATCAATCAATCAATCAATCAATCAATCAATCAATCAATCAATCAATCAATCAATCAATCAATCAATCAATCAATCAATCAATCAATCAATCAATCAATCAATCAATCAATCAATCAATCAATCAATCAATCAATCAATCAATCAATCAATCAATCGATCGATCGATCGATCGATCAATCAATCGATCGATCGATCGATCGATCGATCGATCGATCGATCAATCAATCAATCAATCAATCAATCAATCAATCAGTCGATCGATCGATCGATCGATCGATCGATCGATCGATCGATCGATCGATCGACCGATCAATCAATCAATCAATCAATCAATCAATCAATCAATCAATCAATCAATCAATCAATCAATCAATCAATCAATCAATCAATCAATCAATCAATCAATCAATCAATCAATCAATCAATCAATCAATCAATCAGTCAGTCAGTCAGTCAATCAATCTCAATAGCACCTAAATCCCCAGCAGGCCGAACTCAGAGGCGCACAATTCCTTAGCATGATCATGTGTCATAATCCAGATCAAAGCTAGTTCGTCAACAGGCAGCCGGGCCACTGAGGAGCTAGGGTCGGAAAGCCAGGTCAAATAAGTGAGATTTAAGTAATTTTTTTTATAAAACCTCCAAATTTGTCCAAAAATAGCGAACTACGTGTATAAAAGCTGTCTTCTTTGGTGTAAAATATTCATTGCAGCTGTGTATTTTTTGTTATTTTTCCTGTTTATTTACATGTTTCGGTAAATACAAATGCAGTGGTCATTTTATTTACGTATACGTGTACATCGTGTTATTTACATTCTCAAGAAAATACAATTATTCACTAAACACAAAAATGTGCTTACACTCTGTGTAAGTTGAATATATACAGTATACAGCATGTCTCCCCAACTGTTTAAAGGTGATCTATCACCCCTTATACGGTATGAATAATTATGTTCTTATATAGGGTGATTGGCTATCATGTGACTCTCTCCGAGGGTCACATGATAGCTAATCACCCCATATATGGGGGTGATTGGCTATCATGTGACCCTCTCAGAGGGTCACATGATAGCCAATCACCCCATATAAGGAAACACTTGTGACCCGTCTTGTGGCAACTTTGATTTATTTGTCACAAATTTATTCATACTATATAAGGGGTGATAGATCACCTTTAAAGTAAGCAGTTACTGCTGTTCCCCTTTCTAGAGAGTATTTACACATGTAACAGCTATATGAGACATAGACTGTGCCCCAGAACACCCACAACGCGGAAGCATGCACTGTATCCAGGAAGTCTCTAACAAGACCGGCTAGCCGAGAATTAAAGTAGGGACCGTTGGTTCAAACTGACACAGGGTGGAGGTGATTTATTGTCTTGCTCAGAAGGTTGTTGGCAGGAAGAGCATTATTAGGAAAGCGAGAACTGGCTCAGCAATGCGTTGTTGGGCCAATATTGGAAGAGTAATAGAGTGATACTTGATGGCAGTAGGATATGGAGAGAGCATGAAGATCTCCATGGTTAGAGGAAGCCTTCTAATAAGACAGTCTGCCTCTTGGCGACTATTCTGATTGCCAGAAATCGATTTTAGTCTCACCCCCACATTAGTAAAGTGTATTTAGTTGGCTGCCGTCGGTGAACATGCGAATTTCATGACAAATTGCTCTGGATCAGTACAGACTATGGTGATGCCTGCAGTGATATTGATCCATAAGCGGGGCTTCTACGATAGAGGTTCATTGTTTTGCATTACTGATTCATCTAGATCAGTACAGGTAGACCGAGGCCTACTGAAAAGAAGGGTTTTTTATTATAGGGGGGGGGGGGTCATTGTTCTGATTAGCACTAGTTGTAACAACAATCCATGGAGAAGGTCTTCAATTTTAAGGGATACATTGTTCTGCATCAGATTTAGGGTAATATTAGCAGCAATATATGGGGATGCATTATTTTGGATTAGCACTGGTATGGGCAGCCATCTATGAGACATGGCATCTACTCCCGGGGGTTCCTTATAATAATAATAATACAAATAAAGACTTTATTTACTGAGGGTACAGATTGTTTTGGATTAGCACTGGTATGAGCAGCCATCTATGATACATGGCATCTACTCCTAAAGGTTCATTGTTTTGGATTAGCACTGGTATGGGCAGCCATCTATGAGACATGGCATCTACTCCCGGGGGTTCATTATAATAATAATAATAATACAAATAAAGACTTTATTTACTGAGGGTACAGATTGTTTTGGATTAGCACTGGTATGGGCAGCCATCTATGATACATGGCATCTACTCCCAGAGGTTCATTGTTTTGGATTAGCACTGGTATGGGCAGCCATCTATAAGACATGGCATTCTCTCTCGGGTGTTTATTATAATAATAATAATAAAAATTAAGACTTTATTTACTGAGGGTACAGATTGTTGTGCATTAGCACTGGTATGGCCAGCCATCTATGAGACATGGCATCTACTCCCAGAGGTTCATTGTTTTGGACTAGCATTGGTATGGGCAGCCATCTATGATATATGGCATCTACTCCCTGAGGTTCATTGTTTTGGATTAACACTGGTATGGGCAGCCATCTATGAGGCATGGCATCTACTCCCAGAGGTTCATTGTTTTGGATTAACACTGGTATAGGCAGCCATCTATGAGACATGCCATCTACTCCCGAGGGTTCATTGTTTTGGATTAGCGCTGGTATGGGCAGCCATCTATGAGACATGGCATCTACTCCCAGAGGCTCATTGTTTTGGACTAGCACTGGTATGGGCAGCCATCTATGATACATGGCATCTACTCCCGAGGGTTCAATGTTCTGGATTAGCACTGGTATAGGCAGCCATCTATGGTGCATGGCTTCTACTCCCGAGGGTTTATTGTTTTGGATTAGCGCTGGTATGGGCAGCCATCTATAAGACATGGCATCTACTCCCGAGGGTTCATTGTTCTGGATTAGCACTGGTATAGGCAGCCATCTATGAGACATGGCATCTACTCCCGAGGGTTTATTGTTTTGGATTAGCACTGGTATAGGCAGCCATCTATGAGACATGGCATCTACTCCCGAGGGTTCATTGTTCTGGATTAGCACTGGTTTAGGCAGCCATCTATGATGCATTGCTTCTACTACCGGGGGTTCATTGTTCTGGATAAGCACTGGTATAGGCAGCCATCTATGAGACATGCCATCTACTCCCGAGGGTTCATTGTTATGGATTAGCACTGGTATGGGCAGCCATCAATGAGACATGGCATCTACTCCCGAGGGTTCATTGTTCTGGATTAGCACTGGTATAGGCAGCCATCTATGATACATGGCACCTACTCCCAAGGGTTCATTGTTATGGATTAGCACTGGTATAGGCAGCCATCTATGAGACATGCCATCTACTCCCGAGGGTTCATTGTTATGGATTAGCACTGGTATGGGCAGCCATCAATGAGACATGGCATCTACTCCCGAGGGTTCATTGTTTTGGATTAGCACTGGTATAGGCAGCCATCTATGGTACATGACATCTACTCCCGAGGGTTCATTGTTATGGATTAGCACTGGTATGGGCAGCCATCTATGATACATGGCATCTACTACCGGGGGTTCATTGTTCTGGATTAACACTGGTATGGGCAGCCATCTATGATACATGGCATCTACTCCCGAGGGTTCATTGTTCTGGATTAACACTGGTATGGGCAGCCATCTATGATACATGGCATCTACTCCCGGGGGTTCATTGTTATGGATTAGCACTGGTATGGGCAGCCATTTATAAGACATGGCATCTACTCCTGAGGGTTTATTGTTTTGGATTAGCACTGGTATAGGCAGCCATCTATGATGTATTGCTTCTACTACCGAGGGTTTATTGTTCTGGATTAGCACTGGTATGGGCAGCCATCTATGATACATGGCATCTACTCCCGAGGGTTCATTGTTCTGGATTAGCACTGGTTTAGGCAGCCATCTATGATGTATTGCTTCTACTACCGGGGGTTCATTGTTATGGATTAGCACTGGTATAGCAGTCATTTATGAGACATTGCATCTACTCCCGAGGGTTTATTGTTTTGGATTAGCACAGGTATGGGCAGCCATCTATGATAGATGGCATCTACTCCCGAGGGTTCATTGTTCTGGGTTAGCACATGTATGGGCAGCCATCTATGAGGCATGGCATCTACTCCCGAGGGTTCATTGTTCTGGATTAGCACTGGTATATGCAGTCATCTATGATAGATGGCATCTACTCCCGAGGGTTCATTGTTCTGGATTAGCACTGGTATAGGCAGCCATCTATGAGACATGGCATCTACTCCCGGGGGTTTATTGTTTTGGATTAGCACTGGTATGGGCAGCCATCTATGAGACATGGCATCTACTCCCGAGGGTTCATTGTTCTGGATTAGCACTGGTATGGGCAGCCATCTATGATGTATTGCTTCTACTACCGGGGGTTTATTGTTTTGTATTAGCACTGGTATAGGCAGCCATTTATGAGACATGACATCTACTACCGGGGGTTCATTGTTATGGATTAGCACTGGTATAGGCAGCCATCTATGATGCATGGCTTCTACTCCCGAGGGTTCATTGTTTTGGATTAGCACTGGTATGGGCAGCCATCTATGATACATGGCATCTACTCCCGAGGGTTCATTGTTCTGGATTAGCACTGGTATAGGCAGCCATCTATGATGCATGGCTTCTACTCCCAAGGGTTCATTGTTCTGGATTAGCACTGGTATGGGCAGCCATCTATGATACATGGCATCTACTCCCGAGGGTTCATTGTTCTGGATTAGCACTGGTATAGGCAGCCATCTATGAGACATGGCATCTACTCCCGAGGGTTCATTGTTTTGGATTAGCACTGGTATAGCCAGCCATCTATGAGACATGGCGTCTACTCCCAAGGGTTCATTGTTTTGGATTATCACTGGTATAGGCAACCATCTATGAGACATGGCATCTACTCCCGAGGGTTCATTGTTTTGGATTATCACTGGTATGGGCAGCCATCTATGAGACATGACATCTACTTCTGAGGGTTCATTGTTCTGGATTAGCACTGGTATAGGCAGCCATCTATGATACATGGCATCTACTCCCGAGGGTTCATTGTTCTGGATTAGCACTGGTATAGGCAGCCATCTATGAGACATGGCATCTACTCCCGAGGGTTCATTGTTTTGGATTAGCACTGGTATAGGCAGCCATCTATGATATATGGCATCTACTCCCGAGGGTTCATTGTTTTGGATTAGCACTGGTATAGGCAGCCATCTATGAGACATGGCATCTACTCCCGAGGGTTCATTGTTTTGGATTAGCACTGGTATGGGCAGCCATCTATCAGACATGGCATCTACTCCCGAGGGTTCATTGTTCTGGGTTAGCACTGGTATGGGAAGCCATCTATGAGACATGGCATCTACTCCCGAGGGTTCAATGTTCTGGATTAGCACTGGTATAGGCAGCCATCTATGATGCATTGCTTCTACTACCGGGGGTTCATTGTTATGGATTAGCACTGGTATGGGCAGCCATCTATGAGACATGGCATCTACTCCCGAGGGTTCATTGTTATGGATTAGCACTGGTATGGGCAGCCATCTATGATACATGGCATCTACTCCCGAGGGTTCATTGTTCTGGATTAGCACTGGTATAGGCAGCCATCTATGAGACATGCCATCTACTCCCGAGGGTTCATTGTTATGGATTAGCACTGGTATGGCCAGCCATCTATGAGACATGGCATCGACTCCCGAGGGTTCATTGTTTTGGATTAGCACTGGTATGGGCAGCCATCTCTGAGACATGGCATCTACTCCAGAGGGTTCATTGTTATGGATTAGCACTGGTATGGGCATTCATCTATGATACATGGCATCTATCCCCGAGGGATTATTGTTTTGAATTAGCACTGGTATAGGCAACCATCTATGAGACATGGCATCTACTCCCGAGGGTTTATTGTTTTGGATCAGCACTGGTATAGGAAGCCATCTATGAGGCATGACTTCTACTCCGGAGGGTTCATTGTTCTGGATTAGCACTGGTATAGGCAGCCATCTATGATGCATTGCTTCTACTACCGGGGGTTCATTGTTATGGATTAGGACTGGTATAGGCAGCCATCAATGAGACATGGCTTCTACTCCCGAGGGTTCATTGTTCTGGATTAGCACTGGTATGGGCAGCCATCTATGATACATGGCATCTACTCCCGAGGGTTCATTGTTATGGATTAGCACTGGTATAGGCAGCCATCTATGATGCATTGCTTCTATTACCGGGGGTTCATTGTTATGGATTAGCACTGGTATAGGCAGCCATCTATGATGCATGGCATCTACTCCCGAGGGTTCATTGTTTTGGATTATCACTGGTATGGGCAGCCATCTATGAGACATGGCATCTACTCCCGAGGGTTCATTGTTCTGGACTACCACTGGTATAGGCAGCCATCTATGATACATGGCATCTACTCCCGAGGGTTCATTGTTCTGGATTAGCACTGGTATAGGCAGCCATCTATGATGCATTGCTTCTACTACCGGGGGTTCATTGTTATGGATTAGCACTGGTATAGGCAGCCATCTATGATACATGACATCTACTCCCGATGGGTTCATTGTTCTGGATTAGCACTGGTATAGGCAGCCATCTATGAGACATGGCATCTACTCACGAGGGTTCATTGTTCTGGATTATCACTGGTATGGGCAGCCATCTATGAGACATGGCATCTACTCCCGAGGGTTTATTGTTCTGGATTAGCACTGGTATGGGCAGCCATCTATGAGACATGGCATCTACTCCCGAGGGTTCATTGTTTTGGATTAGCACTGGTATAGGCAGCCATCTATGAGACATGACATCTACTCCCGAGGGTTTATTGTTTTGGATTAGCACTGGTATAGGAAGCCATCTATGAGGCATGGCTTCTACTCCCGAGGGTTCATTGTTCTGGATTAGCACTGGTATAGGCAGCCATCTATGATGCATTGCTTCTACTACCGGGGGTTCATTGTTATGGATTAGGACTGGTATAGGCAGCCATTTATGAGACATGGCATCTACTTCCGGGGGTTCATTGTTCTGGATTATCACTGGTATGGGCAGCCATCTATGATACATGGCATCTAATCCCGGGGGTTCATTGTTCTGGATTAGGACTGGTATGGGCAGCCATTTATGAGACATGACATCTACTCCAGGGGGTTCATTATTCTGGATTAGCACTGGTATAGGCAGCCATCTATGAGACATGGCATCTACTCCCGAGTGTTCATTGTTCTGGATTAGCACTGGTATGGGCAGGCATCTATGAGACATGGCATATACTCCAGAGGGTTCATTGTTATGGATTAGCACTGGTATATGCAGCCATCTATGAGACATGGCATCTACTCCAGAGGGTTTATTGTTATGGATTAGCACTGGAATAGGCAGCCATCTATGAGACATGGCATCTACTCCCGAGGGTTCATTGTTCTGGATTAGCACTGGTATGTGCAGCCATCTATGAGACATGGCATCTTCTCCCGAGGGTTCATTGTTCTGGATTAGCACTGGTATAGGCAGCCATCTATGAGACATGGCATCTTCTCCCGAGGGTTCATTGTTCTGGATTAGCACTGGTATAGGCAGCCATCTATGAGACATGGCACCTACTACCGGGGGTTCATTGTTTTGGATTACCACTGGTATAGGCAGCCATCTATGAGACATGGCATCTACTCCCGAGGGTTTATTGTTTTGGATTACCACTGGTATAGGCAGCCATCTATGATACATGGCATCTTCTCCCGAGGGTTCATTGTTCTGGATTAGCACTGGTATGGGCAGCCATCTATGATACATGGCATCTTCTCCCGAGGGCTCATTGTTCTGGATTAGCACTGGTATGGGCAGCCATCTATGAGACATGGCATCTTCTCCCGAGGGTTCATTGTTCTGGATTAGCACTGGTATAGGCAGCCATCTATGAGACATTGCATCTACTCAAGGGGGTTCATTGTTCTGAATTACCACTGGTATAGGCAGCCATCTATGAGACATGGCATCTACTCCCGGGGGTTCATTGTTCTGGATTACCACTGGTATAGGCAGCCATCTATGATACATGTCTTCCACTCCCAGGGGTTCATTGTTCGGGATCAGCAATGGTATAGGCAGCCATCTATGAGACATGGCATCTACTCCCGGGGGTTCATTGTTCTGGATTACCACTGGTATAGGCAGCCATCTATGAGACATGTCTTCCACTCCCAGGGGTTCATTGTTCGGGATCAGCAATGGTATAGGCAGCCATCTATGAGACATGGCATCTACTCCCGGGGGTTCATTGTTCTGGATTACCACTGGTATAGGCAGCCATCTATGAGACATGTCTTCCACTCCCAGGGGTTCATTGTTCGGGATCAGCAATGGTATAGGCAGCCATCTATGAGACATGGCATCTACTCCCGGGGGTTCATTGTTCTGGATTACCACTGGTATAGGCAGCCATCTATGAGACATGGCATCTACTCCCAGGGGTTCATTGTTCGGGATCAGCAATGGTATAGGCAGCCATCTATGAGACATGGCATCTACTCCCGAGGGTTCATTGCTCTGGATTAGCACTGGTATAGGCAGCCATCTATGATGCATGGCATCTACTCCCGAGGGTTCATTGTTCTGGATTAGCACTGGTATAGGCAGCCATCTATGATGCATGGCTTCTACTTCCGAGGGTTCATTGTTCTGGATTAGCACTGGTATAGGCAGCCATCTATGATGCATGGCATCTACTCCCGAGGGTTCATTGTTCTGGATTAGCACTGGTATAGGCAGCCATCTATGATGCATGGCATCTACTCCCGAGGGTTCATTGCTCTGGATTAGCACTGGTATAGGCAGCCATTTATGAGACATGGCATCTACTTCCGAGGGTGCATTATTATGGATTAGCGCTGGTATGGGCAGCCATCTATTAGACATGGCTTCTATTCCCGAGGGTTCATTGTTCTAGATTAGCACTGGTTTAGGCAGCCATCTATGATGCATTGCTTCTACTACCGGGGGTTCATTGTTCTGGATTAGCACTGGTATGGGCAGCCATCTATGATACATGGCATCTACTCCCGAGGGTTCATTGCTCTGGATTAGCACTGGTATGGGCAGCCATCTATAATACATGGCATCTACTCCCGAGGGTTCATTGTTCTGGATTAGCACTGGTTTAGGCAGCCATCTATGATATATTGCTTCTACTACCGGGGGTTCATTGTTCTGGATTAGCACTGGTATAGGCAGCCATCTATGAGACATGGCATCTACTCCCGAGGGTTCATTGTTCTGGATTAGCACTGGTATGTGCAGCCATCTATGATACATGGCATCTACTCCCGAGGGTTTATTGTTCTGGATTAGCACTGGTATGGGCAGCCATCTATGAGACATGGCATCTACTCCCGAGGGTTCATTGTTATGGATTAGGACTGGTATAGGCAGCCATCTATGAGACATGGCATCTACTCCCGAGGGTTCATTGCTCTGGATTAGCACTGGTATGGGCAGCCATCTATGATACATGGCATCTACTCCCGGGGGTTTATTATAATAATAATAATAATAATAATACAAATACAGACTTTATTTACTGAGGGTACAGATTGTTTTGGATTAGCACTGGTATGGGCAGCCATCTATGATACATGGCATCTACTCCCAGAGGTTCATTGTTTTGGATCAGCACTGGTATAGGCAGCCATTTATAAGACATGGCTTCTACTCTAGGGTGTTCATTATAATAATAATAATAAAAATTAAGACTTTATTTACTGAGGGTACAGATTGTTTTGCATTAGCACTGGTATGGGCAGCCATCTATGATACATGGCATCTACTCCCAGAGGTTCATTGTTTTGGATTAGCACTGGTATGGGCAGCCATCTATGATACATGGCATCTACTCCCGGGGGTTTATTATAATAATAATAATAATAATAATACAAATACAGACTTTATTTACTGAGGGTACACAATGTTTTGGATTAGCACGGGTATGGGCAGCCATCTATGAGACATGGCATCTACTCCCAGAGGTTCATTGTTTTGGACTAGCACTGGTATGGGCAGCCATCTATGATACATGGCATCTACTCCCAGAGGTTCATTGTTTTGGATTAGCACTGGTATAGGCAGCCATCTATGAGACATGGCATCTACTCCCGAGGGTTTATTGTTTTGGATTAGCGCTGGTATGGGCAGCCATCTATGAGACATGGCATCTACTCCCGGGGGTCCATTGTTATGGATTAGCACTGGTATAGGCAGCCATCTATGATGCATTGCTTCTACTACCGGGGGTTCATTGTTAGGGATTAGCACTGGTATAGGCAGCCATCTATGAGACATGGCATCTACTCCCGAGGGTTTATTGTTTTGGATTAGCGCTGGTATGGGCAGCCATTTATTAGACATGGCTTCTACTCCCGAGGGTTCATTGTTCTGGATTAGCACTGGTTTAGGCAGCCATCTATGATGCATTGCTTCTACTACCGGGGGTTCATTGTTATGGATTAGCACTGGTATAGGCAGCCATCTATGAGACATGGCATCTACTCCCGAGGGTTCATTGTTCTGGATTAGCACTGGTATAGGCAGCCATCTATGATACATGGCTTCTACTCCCGAGGGTTCATTGTTCTGGATTAGCACTGGTATGGGCAGCCATCTATGATACATGGCTTCTACTCCCGAGGGTTCATTGTTCTGGATTAGCACTGGTATGGGCAGCCATCTATGATACATGGCATCTACTCCCGAGGGTTTATTGTTCTGGATTAGCACTGGTTTAGGCAGCCATCTATGATATATTGCTTCTACTACCGGGGGTTCATTGTTCTGGATTAGCACTGGTATAGGCAGCCATCTATGAGACATGGCATCTACTCCCGAGGGTTCATTGTTCTGGATTAGCACTGGTATGTGCAGCCATCTATGATGCATGGCATCTACTCCCGAGGGTTTATTGTTCTGGATTAGCACTGGTATAGGCAGCCATCTATGATACATGGCATCTACTCCCGAGGGTTCATTGTTCTGGATTAGCACTGGTATAGGCAGCCATCTATGAGACATGGCATCTCCTCCCGGGGGTTCATTGTTCTGGATTAGCACTGGTATGTGCAGCCATCTATGATACATGGCATCTACTCCCGAGGGTTCATTGCTCTGGATTAGCACTGGTATGGGCAGCCATCTATGATACATGGCATCGACTCCCGAGAGTTCATTGCTCTGGATTAGCACTGGTCTGTGCAGCCATCTATGATACATGACATCTACTCCCGAGGGTTCATTGTTCTGGATTAGCACTGGCATGGGCAGCCATCTATGAGACATGGCATCTACTCCCGAGGGATTATTGTTTTGGATTAGCACTGGTATAGGCAGCCATCTATGATACATGGCATCTACTCCCGAGGGTTCATTGTTCTGGATTAGCACTGGTATAGGCAGCCATCTATGAGACATGGCATCTCCTCCCGGGGGTTCATTGTTCTGGATTAGCACTGGTATGTGCAGCCATCTATGATACATGGCATCTACTCCCGAGGGTTCATTGCTCTGGATTAGCACTGGTATGGGCAACCATCTATGATACATGGCATCGACTCCCGAGAGTTCATTGCTCTGGTTTAGCACTGGTATGGGCAGCCATCTATGAGACATGGCATCTACTCCCGAGGGTTTATTGTTTTGGATTAGCACTGGTATAGGAAGCCATCTATGAGGCATGGCTTCTACTCCCGAGGGTTCATTGTTCTGGATTAGCACTGGTATAGGCAGCCATCTATGATGCATTGCTTCTACTACCGGGGGTTCATTGTTATGGATTAGCACTGGTATAGGCAGCCATCTATGATACATGGCATCTACTCCCGAGGGTTCATTGTTCTGGACTAGCACTGGTATAGGCAGCCATCTATGAGACATGGCATCTACTCCCGAGGGTTCATTGTTCTGGATTAGCACTGGTATAGGCAGCCATCTATGAGACATGACATCTACTCCCGAGGGTTCATTGTTCTAGATTAGCACTGGTATAGGCAGCCATCTATGAGACATGGCATCTACTCCCGAGGGTTCATTGTTCTGGATTAGCACTGGTATGGGCAGCCATCTATGAGACATGGCATCTCCTCCCGGGGGTTCATTGTTCTGGATTAGCACTGGTATAGGCAGCCATCTATGAGACATGGCATCTACTCCCAAGGGTTCATTGTTTTGGATTAGCACTGGTATAGGCAGCCATGTATGAGGCATGGCTTCTACTCCCGAGGGTTCATTGTTCTGGATTAGCACTGGTATAGGCAGCCATCTATGATGCATTGCTTCTACTACCGGGGGTTTATTGTTATGGATTAGCACTGGTATGGGCAGCCATCTATGATACATGGCATTTACTCCCGAGGGTTCATTGTTATGGATTAGCACTGATATAGGCAGCCATCTATGATGCATGGCTTCTACTCCCGAGGGTTCATTGTTCTGGATTAGCACTGGTATGGGCAGCCATCTATGATGCATGGCTCCTACTCCCGGGGGTTGATTGTTATGGATTAGCAATAGTATAGACAGCAATCTATAGGGCAGGTATTTTACTGTAGGGGCTCAGCATCTTGCCGCACCCAGTCTGACAGTCAGACCACTGGTCTGACCTTGACAACAGGTGTGCGTTGCATCTGTACGAAAAGGAGGGGTGCGAGTGACATGGATATTTTTTACGACGTCACCGGTTTACTGGCTGCACTGTGGAAGGTCAGACTCAGGTCAACTTGTCTGGGTTGTCTGCGATGGCCAGCGAGGAGGGGGTCGTATACTCATAGCACATATGCGTGATATCAAGGAGTCTGCCGGTAGCAGACATATTGATAGATGAAGATGGGCTTCAGTGAATTAATGATTACAACTACACAATAAAGGGTGTGACCTCTGCCGCTACTGAGGTCACAACGGGGAGGGGGGGTCCGGGGGGGGGGGTGTTATGAAAGGGTTATTCGCTGAGCACATGATCTAGCGTTTGGCTCCAATGACCTTCGCGATATTGATATAAATATTATTGATGTACCTAGCGAAAAGACATTTTGCGAATATAAACATGGTGAGGGCATTATTAATTTTCGCCATGCTATCTTCTAACGAAATGACGCAGGGGCCCGGCCGTGTCTAAAGTACAGTCTTTGGGCTGTTGTGAGGCCCGGCTGTAAAGATATAGGTATTTGATTTCGTGTAGTACTCGACACCAAAACTGAATGACGGGTTGTATTGGTGTCGATAACTATACTTTGGCCCATTTGATTATTTAAAATTCTTCACTCAGCTGTATCCTAGCAGCATCCATTATAAATTACAGCTCTGTTGGAGAGTCAATTTGAGAACACATCATACTATTACAGACTAGGTATAGTAGATAGAGGTTTTATTGAAACAAATAAAAGTCATTATCCAGCAAACACAAAACATTTGTATGACATTTATACAATGTTGGTCCAACGTCGAAGACGTTGGGCCGACGTTATATAAATGGTATACAAATGTTTAGTGTTTGCTGGGTGTACTGAGTTACTTAGAATAAAACAATATATTATGTACATATAGATATGTGTATACTGTGTGCATGGAAAATCACATGAAAATGATATGTGATATGTACACTTAAAATTAAGCTTGTCATCATTTTATTTAAACACAGTATATTTAGTCTACCCCCTACCAATGAAAGTGTGTCTCAGCTCGAGATCAACTAATCATCGAAGTGATGATTTGTTGTTACAATTATGGGGTATCATTCCATACATGTGCCTAAAGTTCTACCAAATAAGTCATTTGGCCATTCAACATGATTGTTTAACATGTCGCGATGTGAAATGAATCGGGCTTTAGGCCACCTTTGTGCACATATAGGCTAAACTGGGCCAAGAGAACCTCCTGAGGATGATGAGATGATTGAGATGACACTGTCATCCAGACACAGGATTCAAAATTAGAGCCCTGGCGGTCTGAGGTCGAGCACGCTACCTCACGGTCACGGAGGCTCCCCACAATACTGACTTCCACACGTGGATGGGGAAGAAACATTTTTGTTTCTTTCAAACCGCCGAGACCGGGAACCGAACACGAACTCTGGCGTGAAAGGCAGCGGTGCTAACCACCACCCTAGGGCCCCCGCCCTGATATAGTTATGCCATGTGGGTTTTGAAATCATTATCTGGGCTACCATGTGTCATTTTTGCGAGGGGTTGTGGCTAGTTTCAACCTCATAGCATTTTTTTTTTACATGAGAAAGTCGAGAAATGTCTTACTCAAATATGATTAATGTATAACAAATAAGTGACTGATTACTTGTCAACATGTATCAACAGCCCACTTTTTTATTGTAAATTCCCAAACAAATATTTTTCTGAAAAAAACATAACGTCCCCCCACGTATCTGATCCGCCCCTTACATGGATATATTCCTCCTGGTCAAGCAGACAAGAGATTGTGGATCAATGGTGTTTTCATGATGGGCAAGCGGCGCAGACGGTGGATGAACATTAAGGGGTCTTGTCAAGTTAAAAAAATAAAAAAATCCGAGAAAAACTCGGATTAGCCAGACACCACCCACACACCCCCTTACCCATTTTTTTTTTTTTTTTTGGAAACATGTACACCAAAAAACACCCACAAAACACACAAAAAACACAAAATTTCCAAAAAAGAAAATGATCCGATTTGGGGCTTGACCCACCCACCCACTTCCAAGTTTTTCTCGGATTTTTGGATTTTTTTTAACTCGACGAAACCCCTAAGCGGACATTAGCTGAACGTGTGGTGCCTGGTAGGGAGTAAACACCCTGTTAGGCCATATCTCAGCAAACACGACACATTCAAACAATATTGGGTTAACGTTGTGTCAGCGTCGCAGACGCTGACCCAACGTTATACCAACATTGTTTCAATGTGTCGTGTTTGCTGGATACCGCCGTGTTATGTTCGCTGCCACACTAACACTCTCCCTTGGCGGCCATTTGTTATATCACCTGATTCAATTTTCCCGCATGATTGTGTCTTTATACATGATATGGATTAGATTAGCTGGAGGGCAGGCGGTCAATTTGATGCTTGTGTAAATATGCAGTACACATATTGAACATAACATACCCTCTGCAAACAGCGGGCTTATTCGCTGCTATTTAGCTATATTTTTATACATGCTTACCTGAAATTTAACGTATTTTCCTTATATTGGTAATATAAATCAACTGAAGAGCGTTTTACAAACAGCATACTGCGTTAAAACAAGAATACACAACACCACGCTGTTATGTATTATTGGTTAAAGTTATATCTGATATGTCATTACCTCATTACGCATTAGAGCTTAGAGTTCCCAGGCACCTACTGTTTTACAAATGGATGGCATCATGCACAAGTAGGCTAACCCACATTTCGACGATTTTGAGAAAATATCGCGCAGCAACATGAACTACAAAATAAAACGAATAAATACAAATTAACACAAAAAGGTAACAAAATCAGAGACCAAATGGTCTAACCCTGAATGTGAAACTCGTATATTAATATAGTTGTTGCTATCAATGACATGTATTTTCATTTTTATTGTGGGTTAGCCCACTTGTGCTTGATGCCATCCAAATGATATTCTGGCACATTGTGTGAGAAACGCAGAAAGATGTGTAGTAAGAGAGGGTTCACAGGAGCAGTCAGGAATATATGGCGAGCTCCGGTGTAAGTAGAGACCTTAGAGGGCTGGATTGTAAACCCGTTATTTATCTGACAATAAATGTATCCACTTTGGGCTGTTTTTTCATTGGCTGAAATGAGCCAGTGGAGTTGGTATAAAGTGGCAGGCGGAGATTGAGGTTTGTCTCATAACTCTCCGATACAGTCCACGTAATCCTCATGGTCCCCAGCAGACATGAGACGTTGAACTAATGCTGTTTTAATGTTGGCCCACCGTCTTTGACGTTGGCCCAACAATGAAACGACATTGGTTCAACGTCTCGTGTCTGCTGAGCATAGCACTAACGGAACATTTGTATAACATGTATACAATGTTGGGCCAATGTCGAAGACGTTGAGCCGACGTGGCATAAATGTTATACAAATGTTTTGTGTTTGCTGGGTGTATAGCTGTACACTGCTCAAATGGAAAATATGTATCACCTCAAACTACTATCCCGACAAATGTGGACAAATTCTGCGGTCAACTGGCATTTTAAATCAATTTCAATACATTATAACAGTATTTTTAATTGTTGTTTTTATTAATGAAAACAATTTTTCAAAGGGACTGGCCCAGGCTAAAATCATAAAAAAATCGGTGATTTTATTTCGGGTTCTTAATATGACCATATGATGTAAACATGTACATAGACTAGAACTGCTAATTTTTATAATTTTTGTGCTGCGCATTCATAAGTTATACTAGATATAGAGACGAAATTCCCGCATTTCCAATTTTTGACATGTTTACCAATAATTAGAAATCAGGAATTTCGTCTCTATATCTAGCCTAACTTATGAATGCGCAGCACAAAAATTCTAAACATTTGCAGTTCTAGTCTATGTACATGTTTACATCATATGGTTATATTAAGAACCCGAAATAAAATCACCGATTTTTTTATGATTTCAGCCTGGGCCAGTCCCTTTAAGCCAAATGGACCATATAAGATGCCTCCTGAGATGGGGATGAGGCACGACTGTCTTGTACATGTGGATGTACATGTAGGCTGCAGATAATTAGTCAGATATCCGATGGGAATAAAACCTGTTTCCTGAAGCCCATTACCAATCCGCTAATCACATCTGCTACGTGTATCAATTGGTGGAAGTCTATTTTTTACACAATATTATTGCAATAAATTTATTAAAGGTAAGCCCCTCCCCCCTTAGTAATTGATTGATACCCCCCTAACAGGTATTCGTTTACTCTTCTAGAACGCGGTACTAGTATAGAGTTAGGTGAATGTGATATGGGGTGTTTCCACCAGAACGTCCCGTTCTATTCTCCTGCCTTTTATTAGGAGATCAAACTATTCATCTTGGTTGTGTCTGCTTCACCACCGTTCTAGAAAACACATTCACCGACTGTGGTTTTAACGTTGGCAACATATCTTTAAAAATCGGCATTGTGTTGAGGCCACGTCAGGCCAATAATGGCACTGGTTGTCGTGAGGTAAGATGCCAATCTCCATGTCTCTCGCCTAGCTCCTTCTATTCAGTAAAAGGATTTGAAAGAAGTGTTCATCAATCATCAGACAAAAACACTCACAGACAGCCGTGAAAAGACAATTGGTCCTGTCATTGGTCCTTGTTGCACACTATATTGTTTTTTTTTATCTTATCGGATGCTAAGTTCAAACGTGCTCGTTGAGAAATGAGCAGAATATGAATCAATATAAGAAGATAAATTAGGAGTACTTATTGTAAACTTATATTATATGAGAATTACTGTCAGTTTTAATGTGTATCAGTTTAAAATAATGCCTGGTTGATATTATCAAAATATTGAAACCCAGAAAAAAAATATTGCTTCACCCATGTTATACCGATAGGAAATAACACAGCATAATAATAAGACTATATAGTCCAGGAGCTCCAGCTCCGAATTAGAATATGATTGAAGCGAAAAAAAATCAAAATTTTCCAGGGTGTACCCTTCCCTGAAACACCCCTTTTGTTTTATAGTAATGGTCTAGACATCTAGCACGGTTTACCAAATATTGGGCATGTGAAAGTAAATAATGGTCGATAGGCGGCCGTTTTCAATTTGATCGAGTCGATATTTTTCAAGAAGCATCCTCTCTTGAAACGTCACATTTTGTTTTATAGTAATGGTCTAGCCATCCAAATATTGGGCATGTGAAAGTAAATAATGGTCGATAGGCTTAGTGGACTTATTGTCTATAACAATGTTAATGTTTTACCAAAGGGGCTTCATATAATTAAATAACAAACAATACGCACTCTCAACGTGGTGACAAGATGCGAAGAAAAGTGGGTTTTAGGCCACCGTTGTGCATATATAGGCTAAACCGGACCAAGAGGATATCTTGAGGATGACAAGCTGCAAAGAGCAATAATTGAATTGAGATTTCGCGGCATGTGAGGTGACCATGCTTATTTTTGGTATTCTCTGCTAATGGTGCCTGATAAATTATTTGTCATGCGTCCATGCTTTCCGACAATTCCTCTCGTCGCTCTAGATTCAGTATTGTTGGGAGAGGTCATGACTAGGAGGCCACGTGCTCGGTCTAAGAGTTCCAAGTTCGAATACAGTGATGAACAGTGTCATCTATTTATCATCTCAACATCTTTAGAAGGTGCTACTCATCAAGCTTACCATGAGTGTATGTGCACATGCGTGGCTCAAAGTTGCCCAGCAAACACGACACGCTAAATCAATGCTGATTTGATGTTAAGCCACGTAAATTCGGAGCTAACAGGACACGCTGAATCAATGCTGATTTGATGTTAGGCCAGCGTCGCAGACGGTGGCCTAGCATCAACTCAGCATTGATTCAGCGTGTCGTGTTAGTTCGGATTTTAATTTTACTTGTTTGTATTCTGGTTATTTTTTGATTGAGTGATTACCTGTTGTTGGCTGATGTCATATGTTTGTAGGGCGGCCCAGAGCACGGTATTTTCACTGAGATCTAGCTGATCCAGATGCAATAGTAGTTGTCCTAGGTTCTCCTCCTCCCCGCTCCGTGCACGATGACATATCACCACCTCTAGTGTCTGCTGTGCCAGCTGCCCAAATACAACCTCAAAAATAAAGTCCTCTTCAAACTGAGGACATAGCGTGTTCTTCTGGATTCGGCTGTGTAGTTTTTGTCTGGAGCGTGGCAGAAGAGATAGACGAGCGTAAGGATTGGCACTGGTTGATCCATCAGGGAGAAGTAGATCCCGGGCCTGTATAAGCCGTACAGTGAGCAGGGACTGTTCAGCGTTATACTGCAAAGAGAGGTGGACTGCTCCGAGTGGACCATCTTCTTCAGCTACATCATGGATACTATCCTGACGTAACACAGGCTGAAACACAGATAAAACACTATTATGACGGCACCAAGAGGACCATCTTCTTCAGCTACATCATGGATATTATCCTGACGTAACACAGGCTGAAACACGGATAAAACACTATTATGACGGCACCAAGAGGACCATCTTCTTCAGCTACATCATGGATACTATCCTGACGTAACACAGGCTGAAACACAGATAAAACACTATTATGACGGTTCCAAGAGGACCATCTTCTTCAGCTACATCATGGATACTATGCTGACGTAACACAGGCTGAAACACAGATAAAACACTATTATGACGGTTCCAAGAGGACCATCTTCTTCAGCTACATCATGGATATTATCCTGACGTAACACAGGCTAAAACACAGATAAAACACTATTATGACGGTTCCAAGAGGACCATCTTCTTCAGCTACATCATGGATACTATGCTGACGTAACACAGGCTGAAACACAGATAAAACACTATTATGACGGTTCCAAGAGGACCATCTTCTTCAGCTACATCATGGATACTATGCTGACGTAACATAGGCTAAAACACAGATAAAAAACTATTATGACTGCTCCGAGTGGACCATCTTCTTCAGCTACATCATGGATACTATCCTGACGTAACACAGGCTAAAACACAGATAAAACACTATTATGACGGTTCCAAGAGGACCATCTTCTTCAGCTACATCATGGATACTATGCTGACGTAACACAGGCTGAAACACAGATAAAACACTATTATGACGGCTCCAAGAGGACCATCTTCTTCAGCTACATCATGAATACTATGCTGACGTAACATCTTCTTCAGCTGTAACACAAATGAAATACTCGTATAGTATGACGGCTCCCAGTGGAGCACCTTCTTCCAATTACAGGAAGTGTGCTTGGAGTTTGATTTAGAGTTGTCAGAATTTGGTTAGACAATACCCACGATATACCTTAACGACCGACTGGTTTTTGCGACATTATGTGTATCTGCCGTATCCTGACATTTACGTAATATTCTCACTCCCACTGCTTCCCAGAAAAGAATCTAATATCAGCAGCATTTATAACATGATAATACTTTCATGGAAAGACACACAGCGCTAATTTATTACGTTTCAAGCCAGTAGCCAGTTGGCTTTGCACTGCAGTTGTCATCCACAATGATTGTGATAGGGATATGTTTACAAAAAGAGCCGTTAACAGGCAATACAACTTCATTAATTCATAAACCTATTTTTATATCACGTAACCAATTCTAGCTTGATATGCTAGAGCAAATAATGTACGCAAGTAAACAGGAAATGTTATATACGAAACATAGCACGCAAATGAGAGCGTAGACCATTGCAGTTGAATTTTAGATTCTTAGATAACAAGAGCTCAATGTCAAATTATTGACGTAAAATGCAAAAATCGCATTAAATCGGCCATTTTTTTCCGGCTATTATTGAAATTGTCCGACAACTGGTCATTAGTAACATGCATAACAAATTTGAGAAAGATACATGAAAAAAGTTTCAAGCTATCGCGCCCACAAAGTCAAATTATTGACGTAAAATGCAAAAAAAATCGCAATAAATCGGCCATTTTTATTTTTTTTTAGCTGGTATCGAACTTGTCCGAGAACTGATTATTAGTAACATGCATAGGGAAAATGAGCAGGATACACGAAAAACTTTTCATGTTATCGCGCCCTCATGGTCAAATATTGACGTAAAACGCAAAAAATCGCAGTAAATCGGTCATTTAATTTTTCAGTCATTATCGATCTTGTCCGAGAACTGCTTATTAATAACATGAATAACACATTAGAAAAGGATACATAAAAAACTTCTCAAGTTATCGCGCCCACAAGGTCAAATTATTGACGTAAAATGCGAAAAATCGCAATAAATCGGCCGAAATTCCGAACGTCGAACTTCAATTGCAATAGCCACCTTTTTTATTTAAGATTAAAAGGCGAGCTAAAAAAAATTTCAATTCAAATTCGTGGTATTACTGGTAGCAACCGTAGGGTTTGTGCCGTGCTATTGTAAAATGATTTCCTGATTAACAAATATGTTGAGAACTATTTATACGGAGGGAAAGGGACCTAATCGTGACCTCTTACAAGCTCGCTAACAACATTTGTGACCGGGTGTGCGCAATTACGGGCTGCTGTTTTTGATCTTTGCAGAGGGAAATATCCGTTTGAAGTGGAGTGAGAGACGAAATGAAGGCCTTGTGGCTATTGATTGGTCTATCTGCCACCAGGTGACCCATCAATCACCAGGTTTGGCTACAGCGACATTCATTTCAATTTACTGTGAACGACTACATTTTTGCAGACGAAATAGTGTCACAACAAATTTCTATCAATTACAACTTCGCAGAAAATATCAATTGACAAAATAAAATCGAGGTCGCTTGTCATCGGTGCACTAATCTATAGCCGTGTTATTATTATTTTCTATTTGGCAAGACGATATTGACCATTCAGAAACACAAAACAATGACATATGAACACGAAAAACAACATTAGTCGTTCTGATTGCTTAATGTAAATCTGGACATTATGGTCATGCAATATTTATAAACATTTGTAGTCCTCGCAGTGGCATTATAGATCAGGGACATCATCATTGACTTAGACTTTGGTTTTAGCGTATTGAGATTCATATGCTACACTCGCTAATGTTACCTTGATATATATAGCTGTAGCATTATTTGAGGTGGAAGTGTTAAATTAGGTTATTTGAGCGAGCTATCTACGCGGGGATTTAATAAATTTACTGTAGTTATTGTTGCAATCTGGAAGCAGGATGAAAATAGAAAAAAGTGATTTTCGCCAGCAGTTGCCAAAAACGGATGAATTAAGCTCCGTGCGCAGATGTTCCAAGGCAGCACGTGCGCATGATCAGCTCCACGCACGCGCACATCGACCGGAGTAAAAAATAAATCTGCGACTAGAATAAACCCTTTGGTTAGAACGAGGTTAACGTTTATACGTGACAGGTCGTCTGATACCCGCATACAGACAGACAAAGGAAGCCAGAAGTGACCGATCTGAAAAAAATAGCTTCTCCAACAGTCTCTTCTAAATCTCGCATTCCACCCATGCGGCAGTCTCGACAATCTATTAGACTCGCTTTGCCTGGACAGCCTGTGTGGCTTTCATGATATTCCGAGTGATCTCCACAAGTTTATATCCGCATTCTTCTGTGCATTGTTAAGTAGCATATACCGGGGCGATTCTGGTGTTCAGGGCCGTTTACATTTAGAATTACTTGTTCATATTTATAATCTCGATTAAATCAAACAAAGTTATTAATCACTTCCATGAACATCCATACCGGTGATGTCATTTGTGGAAACAAAACAGCAACAACAAATAATAATTATCAAACAAAATTGATTTATTTTCAATATGTAAGTATACATTCGTGATACTGTAACTTATAATTGAGGTTTCTGATTTATGCTGTGTTCTCAGCCAGTATAGGGATATCATGATGGATAAGAAGATTGTGGAGTAGGACTGCGCCTCACATTCAATCAGTCTAGGTAGACGAGAGGGGCATCTGGGCATCAGTCTATCGATTTCCCAGATATAATCCCCAGGTTTTTCCACACTTGCTTCTTTTGCCACCTGCACTGTGTCTATATTGGCTAATACTGGACACGTGTATCCTGCTTGATACGATAGAAAATGTGGGAGAGATAGTATGGCCAAACAATGTTTGGTTGATTCTATGACAATTATATGTTTCAATCATGTCTTTATGCATAGTAAGTTAATTGGTCATTTTATTAGAAAAAAATCATTCACTCCACTCATTATAAAGATTGCTTAACCCTTTCAGGCCTGAATTTACCATCGTCATCTTCATCCACTACAAGCAGCGAATTGCTGTCGCAATTCTCGACTTGTAGTGAATGAAGATGATTTGATGAGGTTTAAAATATAAGAAAATTCCCATGTATTGGTAAACCAGTTTCATGGAAATTTTCGTTATAAAACCCTTGGTTGTAGAAAACTAAGTCTGTTTTCAGGGAAGTAAGATGATGCTTTAATGCATCGTGAGGGCTTAAAGGGTTAAATTCCAAGTATTCGTCAAATTACTGTCGTAATTACATGTCACATAAATATCAATATATTGCGCAAAGTGGAATAATATAAAATAATGATAGATTGCTGTGACAATGTAAGTTACATAGTTTTAGATGCTAGATACAGTGACATTTTAACTGACATAGTATTAGATGATAATTAGAGTGAAATTATAAGTGACATAACATTTATTGATAGATACAGTGACATTATAAGTGACACAGTATTCGATAATAGATACAATGACATTAATTGTTACATAGTATTGGACAACACATGTAAGTTAGTGATATTAAAGGTGATATACTAATAGATAATAATATTAGATATAAGTGATACAGTAATAAATATAAGTGATATAGTAATATATGATAATCATAAGATACATAGATATTCTAAGTGGCCTACTATTGATAGACATAGTGACATTATAAGTAACATAGTATTCGATGATGGCTACAATGACATGATAAGTGGCATAGTATTAAATGTTAGATCAAAGGACATTATAAGTGGCATAGAAGTAGATAATTTATGCGGTAACATTATTTGTGGCATTACTCCACTTCCCTACTACAATAACCAGCTTAAAAAGAAGTAAAGTCGATATTAATTGAAATTAATTGAATCTAATTAGCAACAATTATCATCATACTAAAAACTGATATTTCCACGATCTAACAAAGTGTATTCTATATTTACATTATATAGGAGTTGATTATACACGTAATGACAGATGGTGAGGTACACTATAAGATATAGATTCAGAATAATTGGGTTATCTAAAAAATGCTGACATGTTTTTACCGGTAGAAAGTCATACAGCTGCCATAATGAAGTCAATGGATGTCCCATAAATAAACCAACGTAAATTCATTATAGATCTAGTACTTTTGCTCTACTACATGTATTTTCAGTGTCATTGTCCTCTAGGTTTTACTACAGTTACGTTATCAGACGTGACACAGATGGCATTGCCGACCACATCACATAATATACAGATACATAACTATGTGGTAGTAGCCCACATGTCAATATATGTGGGTGAGTAAATTATTAACCCTTTAACCGCCAAATTATTCAATCTGAATTTTCACCCACTTGAAGTTGTGTCTCGCTGACGCGATCCACAACTTCAAGTGGGTGAAAATTATTCAGATTTGGCAAAATGGAGGTCAACTGTTTTCAAATATTGATGATTAATGTCACATTTTATCTTTGTCACATGTTTAAAAGGTGGTACTTAATGTGCTAATAAAAAATGAAACCCCGAATATATGCGACACCGGCGGTTAAAGGGTTAACAGCCTATATCATGCCATGCTGTGTCAAACACCACCTTAGTTTTATGTAATTATACATCATCAGTCTGTTTCTCGAACGGCTGCAGATATATTATGGGAAAGTTTTTAGCCCACAAAATTGCTTTTTACCTAATCATTAAATTACCCCGTGTGGCATAAGGTAGCGATATGATTACAAGTCTATTCATAGTGAGGCTGGACAAATAGGAAGGCTTGACAGAATTGTAATTCTTAACCCTTTAACCGCCGGTGCCGCATATATTCGGGTTTTCATTTTTTATTAGCACCAGTACCACATTTTAAATATGGTAAATATAAAATGTGACATCAACCAGCAAGATTTGAAAAGAGTTGACCTCCATTTTGTCAAATCTGAATAATTTTCACACACTTGAAGTTGTGGATCGCGTCAGCGAGACACAACTTCACGTGAGTGAAAATTCAAATTGATTTATTTGGCGGTAAAAGGGTTAAGGGACATAAGAGATCAGAAACGTATTACTTATTAAATAACGTACAGGATATAAAAAAATAAACCTATTTACATGTATGGAAAATAGCGGCGAATACAAGCATTGTTCGTCTGTGTTTCCCACCTTCTTTATTTTAATCTCGCGAAAGTAAATATGTCATAAAAAAATCTATATTTGCATCATGTGCATCAGTTCTGGGCGAGAGACGCTGGTGATAAAATAAAGGATGTCTTATTGCTTTCTAGCCATCCTGATAACAAGTGTGGCCACAGAAAAACTGTGAACATATCACCCTGAAAAACCTCAATTATCTGGAGAAACCGCGTCTCTTCTCTGGTCTGAATAGCCCAATCACGTGGGTGAGGTGACGTCATCTGCTTAACTCATCCATTCTCGGCCCAGTAAACTCAAAACATTTGTATAGCATTTGTACAATGTTGGACCAGCGTCGAAGACGTTGGTCCGACGTTGTACAAATGTTATACAGATGTTTTGTGTTCGCTGGGAGTGTTGTCCTCTCCTCAAATAATATTGTCAAACATTTTGAACACCGGCACAGTATGATATTACAAAGAGTATTATTACTATAACAAGATTTATGTGAGATATGTTAAATTCAAGGTAGTAATAAATATACTTTAACAGGATTGAAGATATAAATCGTGTTAATTTGTACATTGTTTAATCCCCCCCCCCCTTCCTGGCAGTACAGCATCACATTTACTATATGATCTGTAAAAGAACCGATACTGTCCTATATGCAGAATGTTTTCTCAGATAAATCACCCAAACCCTACAAAATAATAATAATAAATTAAAAAAACAACAACAATCAGATGAGCTGATATAAGTTTTGACGTAACCCTAAAATGCAGCAAATCCGTCGTTCAGTTCAGACTGTAGGCCCAATCGTGAGACAAATGACTGTTGGTGGCTCCACCCTCTCCCCTTTGTCGATATCCACAGAAATACCTCTAGGTATGTTCAAAAATCTCGTTTCTGTGACAATAATTATTAGTGTAATTTTGTCAGTGCAAAATATACTGTTTTATTGCAGCTTAATATGAGACAAATCCGTGTATCGTAGACGAGCTTTCACTTTTCAGACTGTATGACCGTGTACAATTTGTATTTCTAAATTTCAATTAGAGACACTTCTTGCTATCTGAGATACACAAGGAGCCAATCAGTGCGGGATCTGCTACTCTGTTTAAATTTCTGTCAAATCAGTCAAACGTTTCAGCCTATGTTACTTTGTCAACTGAATGTAACGGTCAGCTTGGAAATTGGCTGCCAAATCAAGTGAGGGACAAAATGTTTTCACCGAAATAATTATTGATGCATATATGCAGAAAAATTGGTATATTGGCTTATTATAAAAGTAATTTTCATGAATGATGCCTGGGTTTTGTGGTGAGAACAAAACGAGGCGGCGGCGGAGACGACGACGGAAGTCAAATGTACAAATAGATACTGAAATATAACACATTTTTTAATTTCACGTGGTTCAAATTGTAATAATATTGTCTCTCTCCTTTTTCCTACAACTCACTGTAATTATGGTATATATTTTTCTTTCACCCAGTACGCTATGTTAAGCCAATGTCGATTTAACGCTGGTTCAGCGTCTGTGACGCTGCCCCAGCCCACAGCCACCCTCGTTTCAGCGTCTCTTAATTGCCTGGAATGTTGCCGGAGCAGAAGCGTGGATGAAGTATCCCAGAAAAACGCGGGACTTTGAACCAATGCTGTTTTGATGCTGGCCCGCTGTCTTCGACGGCGGGCCAACATCAGAACAACATTGTGTTATATGTGAAAATGGTTGGAGAGAGTCGGTTATTTAGAGTGTTGTATTTTTCCAGTGCCTGTCAGGACTACATATCATCATTAACAGCCGTGTCACACGCCTCTATCTGTTTACCAACTCACTAAGACTTTCTCACCAGAAACAACATACATTCAACCGCTGTTGGCTTAATGCTGGCCCGACGTCGCAGAGGGCGGGCCAGCATTATACCAGCAGTGGTTCAACGTATTGTATTTGTATCATGTGGAACTGAAACGATCTGGATTATGCAGCATTAATATTATTTATGGTCGGTTTAAAATAAATTATAGTCAATCTGAGATGTTGAAAACAATTGGGTTAAGGTGCGGCCCCACCGAACGCCGCGCAGCGCGTTAAAAAACGCGGCGCCGTGAAAGATAAACTTTCCCCAGCTTTCATTTCCCGGCGCGGCGCGGCGCAGCGCGGCTTCGTGTGTAGCCACTGCTATGATAAACAGTAAAGTTTATCTTTTTTTAACGCGCCGCGCGGCACTGCGCGGCGCGGCGTTCGGTGCGGCCGCAACTACTGATTTTTTCGGCGCCGCGCGGCGCGACGCGGCGCAGCGTGGCGTTTGATGGGGCCGTAGCTTAAAATAACATTTTGAAGTAAGGCGATAGGTAAAACACCGTGAAATGTTTAGATTTTCTTAGCCCAGCAAGTTTTCTCTGTCAGAGAAGAAAAAGACAAGGTATATATTGTTGTCTGAGGTTATAAAAGATCCTCTCACTTGAAATGTTCCATGATTTATATTAAATTTTTATTGCAGTACAATGTCAAAGAACACTGCGTAAATGAACAAAACAATGGGAACTCACGTCCTAAAAAATATAGACTTTTTAGCAAGTTATTTGTGGTGAGACCCATAATGGTACATAAATAGCCGCTACTATACTACCATATCAACGTTCTGGATACGTTGACTTCAAGTAACGTTCTATTGAATCCATGCATGCAACTCCGTACTAACACGGTAAATAACACGGTGGCGCCAGATAGCGTGTTAAAGCTGTTGAAATGCATGCATAGTTAAAGGTGATCTATCAACCCTTACATAGTATGAATAAATTTGTGACAAATAAATCAAAGTTGCCACAAGATGGGGCACAAGTGTTTCCTTATATGAGGTGATTTGCTATCATTTGACCCTCTGAAAGGGTCACATGAGAGGGTCACATGATTGCCAATCACCCCCAGATATGGTGTGATTCGCTTCACCCCATATAAGGACATAATTATTCATACCATATAAGGGGTGATAGATCACCTTTAAACGTATCGTGTTTACTGGGATGGTCAACAATGTTACAATATTGACAGAACACAATAAGGTCGGTGTTGTATGTGTTGTGCCCATGTTGGTTTAACGTTGGGCTTTAGGATATATTACCAAAAATCATTACATTTTGCCTGGTAGCACAGTGACTGCATGTCTCTATGCCTCACTGCATTCGATCTGTTCACAAATCTGTTTACTGCAACTGAACATTAGTTTTGTCACTACCGTCACTAGTACCCAAACATTCAAACTTAGGCCATATCTTGACACGTACATATTTCCTCACAATTGTACTCAATTTCACTGTTTTTTGTTAATTTTTTGTTTGATTTGATTCATATTGTGGTTTCCACATTTCACTCACGATGCCGACAGCATTCGTGTCCATTGTTTATCTGGGATTGTTAACTTTGTTCTTTTTTTGCACCATGCACACTTTTGTCTACATTTCCGATCTGAATATGTCGGTAATCGGTTACCTTTACAGATGCTATATATGTATGTCTATTTTACAAAATCACAATGTCAATTGACGTAGCACACTATCGAATGTCGATAGGTACATTTCATGGCCAGCAAAGTATCACCCGCTGGTCTTCCAATCTTTTATTTTGGAAAAATATTGCTCCTTTTTTTCTTATAGCGTGGATGATTTACCAAATGCATCTTTCTCGCTCTGGTGATGTGGAATCGAATCCTGGTCCAATTTTACAATCTCTTTCAATAGGAGCTCAGAATGTACGTAGCTTAACCGCTCCAACCCGGAACCCAGAAACAAAATTAGATCTTATTAGCCTTATGTGTAGTATTACCTCTCTAGATATATTTGGAATTAGTGAAACATGGCTGGATGATTCAATACTAGATGACCAGATACTCCTGCCTGGATTTTGACCGCCTATTAGGAAAGACCGTCGAAGGGATGGCGGTGGTGTAGCTGTGTACATATCTGAGAACGTAGCCGCTAAAAGGTGTCCTCTTATTGAACCGACATCGGGAGAATATATTTGCATTGAAGTCGACATCAAATGTACGCCACATCTACTTTGTTTTTTCTACCGACCACCTAGTTTAAATATAAACATTGACAATATTTTTCATATAATAACCAAAGCGAAATTTTACTCAATCCATATTATATATTTAATTGGAGATTCAAATACAAAGCACCAAGAGTGGTGTACATACGATGCCACATCCTCGGATGGAAAAGCTCTGAAAAACTTTTTCGTCTGCAATGATTTTTCTCAGTTGATAGACGAGCCGACCAGATTTGGAAATACTTCACACTCTTGCATTGACCACATTTTTACAAACTGTACTTTTAATGTGAATGAATTTGGCACCTTACCTAAAGATAGCTGTTTTGATCACTGCCCTATATATTTCAGACTATACCCTCAAACCTCATCTATACATACTGCTTATAAACGAACGGTGTGGAATTATAAAAATGCAAATTTCCTTATGTTCCGAATCAGTTTAATGAATGTTGCGTGGAACACCATATTCACAACTGGTGATATTAATGAAATTACAAATAATTTTATGAATCTTTTAACATATAATGCAAAATTATTTATTCCCTGCTATGAAACAACGATACGTCCCAGAGACAAGCCCTGGTTTAACAGCAAAATTAGGAGATTAATGAGGACTAGAAACAGACTTCATTCCAGTTTGAAGAACAAACCACAAGACATAAGGCTGCAGAATAAGTTTAAAACGATTCGGAACAAAACGGTATCTGAAATTAGAAGCGCTAAAATAAACTACCAGTTGAAGCAATTTGAAACGGTTAACAGTGGGAATCCAAATTCTGAGACATGGTGGCAAACATGTAAAGCATTACTGTATAATAAACCAGTTATCATGGTTATTAAAGCTCCTCTTAATAATAATGGCTCTCTGGTGACTGATAATAAGCACAAAGCCGACATTTTTAATCGCTACTTTGTTGAACAGTCCACTCTTGATAAATTTGCTGCAAAACTACCTGAGACACCGTCTCGCTATAACGCCACTATATATAATATTACTACAAATCCACTTGAGGTATACAAAACATTGAATAAACTAAAACCTGGTAAAGCTACAGGACCGGACAATATCAGTAATCGAATACTTACAGAGACCTCATCTGCTTTAGCTGAACCTCTATCTATCTTATTTAATGAATGTATCGCAAAGGGCACCTTTCCTGATGCTTGGAAACAAGCAAATGTGATACCATTATTTAAGAAAGGTGATATGACACAATGTAACAACTACAGGCCTGTTAGTTTACTACCATGTATTTCGAAAGTGTTTGAAAAAATTATTTTCCAACATTTATTTAGCTATTTGAAAAATCAAAACATAATTTCTAGCAAACAATCAGGATTTATTCCAGGAGATTCCACTACTAACCAGTTATCCATTATATGTCATAACATCTATTCAGCACTTGATTCCGGAGATGAAGTACACGGTGTCTTTCTGGATTTTTCAAAGGCTTTCGACAAATTTTGGCATACAGGCATACTAGATAAACTAAAAAGATATGGCGTTGCTGGAAATATTTTGGAATTAATTAAAAGTTACTTAAAAAATAGGAAACAACGTGTTCTGGTAAATAACACAGAATCATCATGGCTTGAAATAACTGCCGGGGTTCCTCAGGGGTCAGTCCTTGGTCCACTTCTGTTTTTAATTTATATAAATGACATTTGTAATTCAATAGAATCTGACCTATTTCTTTTTGCTGACGACTGTTCGCTTTTCCAAAAAGTGAACTGTAACCGCCGAAAGGCTGCCAAAATACTGAATCGTGACCTCGCAAAAATTTCCAAGTGGTGCAGGGACTGGGTTCTGACGCTTAGCCCATCCAAATCTGCAACTATACTTTTTTCACGTAAAAATAAAATATTACCTTATGTGCCAGTATTGGTAAACAATACTGTCATAAAACAAGTAGATAGCCACAAACACTTAGGCATTGTCTTGAACAAAACGCTATCATGGTCTGATCATATCAACGAAATAACAACTAAGGCAATGAAACGTGTCAATTTACTCCGTTTATTTAAGTACAAAATGAGTCGCTCAGCACTACATCGCTGTTACCTTTCTTTTATACGTCCACTTTTAGAATATGGAGATGTAGTTTTCGACAACTGTTCCCAGAATGATAAAAATACCCTTGATAATATTCAATATATTGCGCTGCGTCTGATCACAAGTTGTAAGAAAGGTACATCACGCCAACTGTTACTGGAAGAAACTGGACTTTGTACTTTGCAAACCAGGCGAACGTTTCATAAAATTTTAAAATTCCATAGCATAGTATTTAAAACCTGTCCTGTCAACCTCCATACCTTTTTAACGCGCCTCTGGGGAACAGCAGAAATACCACTAGAGCCAGGGGGGAGTTCAAATACTTGGTACATCGTTGCAGAACATCATACCTTCGTTATTCCTTTTTCCCTTCAAGTACACATTTATGGAACCTGCTACCGTCCAGCATACGTTGCTGTTCTCAAAAAGCTCTATTTAAATGCAAACTAACTGACTACCTGAAAGTTAGGTCCATAGTACCCAAACATTTTTATATCGGCAATCGACTTGATCAAATTAATCTCTGTCAAATTAGGTTAAACTTCTCTTCATTAAATGAGGATCTATATAACAAATCTTGTATACCCAGCCCCATGTGTACATGTGGGCCTCAAATCGAATCTGCTAGACATTATTTTTTCCAAAGCAGCAATTACACTTTTTAACGCGAAACTATGCTAGAAAAAATATCTCCGTTAATTCCTCCAGAAACAAGAATAGATTACGAACTTCTTGTCTCGGGATCTTTTACACTGCCCCCCGAAATAAATATAAAATATGCCGTTTTGTTTTGTTATATATTAACGAAACATCGCGTTTTGGGATGTAGCCAGATACCTGCATTTCATTTTAATTTTAAGATTTTTTTTCCTAATTATAGTGTGTACTTCTGTATTTCTCTGTTTCGAAATGTGTGAATATATAATGTTATTTTTGAGCCGCCTTGAAGGCATCTTTCATGCTTATTGTGTGTATTCATATTATTTGCTTTCTTCGTAAATGTGGGTGACAATGTTGTGTATTTGCTTGGTCACATTGTTATGGTATTGCATAGAGGTGCCGATTTATACATGTTTCACACCACATTATATTATTATTACTATTTGCACTTGCACCTGCACTGAGGAGACACTGACCTTAGCTTTGTACCTATTTGTAAATCCTCATTAAATAAATATGTTTACAACAACGTGCTAAACATGCTAAACATTTAAATGTCAATAAATCAATTACAATATATCAAGGCTGATATTTATAGCGGATAGAGCTAGCGAGGCACAACCGTAATATCCTTCAACTTAATAGTTTGTCGATAAAAAATACGTTTTCTACTCAGATAAACCTGTTACAAAGCTGGAAGAAAAACTGCATATTAAGTCATTTTGCGTGTTTCTCAGTTGTCTGGTACAACTGTTCTCTACAACGATGTCAAGTAAATTGAAAAAAATTCAAGAAAAAACATTGTATATATGCTAATGTACAGCTGTTGTTGTATTCTGTAATACCGCCACTTCAAAGAAATATTATCGTATCTTTTACACTCCCATAAATATTATTGTCTCTGTAAATCAATTGTATTTTGACATAAATTGCCCAATATAGAAATGTTTTATAATACTGCGTGCCTGTTGTAATAAACTGCGTCTCTGTTGTAATAACGTACAGCATCTCGAATGGGATAAATGTGATTTTATATTGCAGGATGACCCTGCGGGTCAGTGGTGACATTGTCAAGATGACAAGAGAATTCTAAGACACTCACGGGTTTTTCTGCGTACAGTCTAGCGTTGATTTTCGTGTGGTCCAGGGCGTCTTGCATGGACGCCCTGCGGCGCCGCTGATGAGCCGCCGCTGCCGCCGCCGACCCAGATGAGGCCCCCGATGCTGCCCCATCACCCTGCAGACGGTCTGGTGGATAGGTGAAGGTCATCTCCTGTAGGGACGTAGATGAGGTACATAGAGGGGTTCTGTTGGGCGATCCACCTGTAAACATAAAAATATTCCGGTGAATCTTCTGTGTAAGTATGCACAATGTGATCTGCATACTAACCAGTCAATGGCCCAGTGAACATGATGAAGTGATTTCAGTTTAGCAATATAATCAAGGTGCATGCCAGAAAGAGGTTTTCTCCAAATTTTCAAATTATTTTAGTCCACTAATTCACAGATCGCAAACGAACAAACGAACAAACGAACACACGAACGAACGAACGAATGAATGAATGAATGAATGAATGAATGAATGAATGAATGAATGAATGAATGAATGAATGAATGAATGAATGAACGAGCGAACGAACGAACGAACGGATGAATGAATGAATGAGGCTTTAGGTCACCTCTATGCACATAGTGATACAGCTTGAACGTGGCCAGGAGAACCTCTTGAGGAAGGCGAGATAAATCAGATACCACTGCCATCCAGAAACAGGACTCGAGATTTGGACCCTGGCGCTCTGCGGGCGAGATCATGTTTTGTATGACTTCACATACGGAAATATACCAGGGAAATATTGGAGCTTGCTTTGATAGTATACAGTATCTGAATAAGTCTGATAAGTCAGAGAATGACTAGTGAGAGCAGGGCTCGAAATAAGGCCATTCCTCCAGTCCGGTACTGCCAAAAAATGTGCAGGAATGGCAGCATTTATTATTAGCCAATCCGATGGACTGGCAAATTTAAGGCCATCCTAGACAAAGGCCATTTCTAGGAATGACAGTTTTTACTCAGGAATGGCAGTTTCCTTGTCTTGCCAGTCCTGTGGATTGGAAAGCCCTCAACGTTTAATCCAACCCCTGGAGAGTAATGCTCATTCAACATTATTCGATGTTTAGCAGCACTGTGTAAGGGTGTTGGCTTTGTTTGAAGCAATGAAGCTGTTTCCACAACCTCACGTTACTCAGATTTGTTTAATTTTCAGATTTTATTTAGCTTTTTACCAATAAATGGGCCTATATTTAACATTTTAGCACATTTTATTCCCAATCACAGTTAATTAATCGGATAATAAAATTGAATAACTTAGCGGGTTAACCCTTTCAGTGTGGGGACCGCCTTGATACGTCAGAATCTGACGTCTGCAGACGTCAGACTCTGACGTATAAGGACGGTCCCCACACTGAAAGAATTATAATATTAACAATGGCCGTAGACCCATGACATAGGTATTAAAATAAATCGGAAAGAGCTGACCAAGACATTTATGATTATTTCAAAATGAAAATAAACCCTTTGGTCTCAATGGCTTATGCAAAAAAAGTCAGGGCTGTAATGGTTAAACATGGTTAGTGGTATCATTGTATAATGCACAACTCCATCATCTATGCGATGTCTGAACAAACAAGACAGGACATAAAACTGTCCTAGGCCAAGTTAAAACACCCCCTCTGTCAGTTACCATGGTTATCTGACAACGGTTTCCAGGACAACAGTCCGCCCATCTAGTCAACATTCATCACAGTCACAAACATCGCCCCCCTCCAGGGATACTGCTTCTACATAATGGGTCCTTTACGGATCAAATTGCCTCAATTTGGCTACAGTGGTGGGACAAGTTGGTGTTTGTGATGTGAGCATGTCGGTCAGTCTGGACAGAGACTCGATCCACAGAAGCCACTTGTCTGATCATCTCGACGAAGGAATAGTGGTGTGATCCAAAACGTCTAGTTAAACTAAATATAAGTAGATAAATGGTGATGTGACGAGTGATCATCGTTTTTATCATTTTTTTACCCCCAACCCCCCGCTAAGCGTTACGTAATTGTTAAACGGGCCCTATTAGATAAATCGTGACATCAATCAGCAACATTTCAAAATCGTTGACCTTTATTTTGTCAAATCTGAATAACGTTCAATAGCTTTAAATACGCTAATCACGTCTATATTTGTTTTCGGTCGTTTTATGTGTCATTCGTCTAAATGAAAAATACTTTTGCTTTAAAATTGCTAGATTGGCCTACATTTTGTTTCAAATTGTACTTAATATGTAAACCTTTGTATCCAATTAAAGATATGGGTCGCGGTTGCGAGACACATCTTCAAGTAGATACAGACGTCAGTATCAGGCGTCAGCATCAGGCGTCAGCATCAGTCGTCAGCATCGCCTTATGCGTCAGCATCAGGCGTCAGCATCAGCCGTCAGCATCAGTCGTCAGCATCAGGCGTCAGCATCGGGCGTCAGCATCAAGCGTCAGCATCAGGCGTCAGCATTGGGCGTCAGCATCAGGCGTCATTATCAGCTGTGGGATCATAACCTGAGGCGTCAACATAACCTGAGGCATCAGCACGTCATATTGCAGCATAAGGTCAGGCGTAAACCATTAACCCTTATAAGTGGTAAGTGTTGATTTTTTAAATAAAAGGAGGTCAAATGTTTTTTTTTAATTTAAAATCATCATAAATGTATTAGTTAGCTCTTTCCGCTTCATTTGAATGCCTATATGTAATGAGTCTACGGCCATTAGAAATATTTTTACTCTTACAGTGCGGGGACCTACAGACGCATATTCTGACGCATAAAGTCGATTCCCGCGCTATAAGGGTTAACCCTTTAACCGCCAAATTATTCAATTTAAATTTTCACACACTTGAAGTTGTGGCTAGCGCCACAACTTAAAGTAAGTGAAAATTATTCAGATTTGACAAAATGGACGTCAACTCTTTTCAAATCTTGCTGATTGATGTCACATTTTATCTTTAACATATTTAAAAGGTGGTACTTAATGTGCTAATAAAAAATGTAAGCCCGAATATATGCGGCACCGGCGGTTAAAGGGTTAATCAAGCTGTGAATACACACTGTGTCTCCTGACCACTGGCTGTGGAGGGATAGAGGTAGACAATACCCGGACTGGTCAGTCAGCTGGTTAGATAAACCTGAGAACCAGAGGCTGATTTAGCGTGGTAATTACACATTTACAGGGTGTGATTACGCCAGGGTGGGTAATGTAGGGCATTTTAGTCTGGCTGATCCCCCTGTATTACAACGGAGAGGTAATCAGCGCCCATTCCTGGGTGACACATGGACCCCTTCACAGGAGACGACGTACTGCTACCTCAAGATGGAGACCATTCACTTACAGCAAACACGATCCCCAGCAGACACAAGCTGTTGAATCAACGTTGGTTTAACGTTGGTCCAACGTCGTAGACGGTGGATCAACATTAAACCAACGTTGAGTCAACGTATTGTGTTTGCCGGGGAGACGTTGGGACAATGTTGGTTTATTGTTGGGTCGACGTCGTAAACGGTGAGCCAACATTTGTCAGACCAATCGACAGCCCAACCGACAGACCAACCGACAGATGAGCTACAGACCTAGTAAAAAACCAACCCACAGATCGACCGTCATACCGACCAACATACCAACATACCAAATGACAAACTAACCGATCGAAAGACCGACCAAAAGACAGATTGACCAACAAATTAATCGACATAACAGCCGAGAGACAAACAGATGAACAGAGAGACTGACCGACAGACTTAAACGGACCAACCGATAGAGCAACAGAGAGACCGATCCACATACAGACTGACCGATCAACCGACAGACCAACTGCTAGACCTACCAACCGACAGACTGACAGATCAACTGACAGACTGACCGATAGACCAACCAACCGACTGATTTGATTCTATCTGGAAAACTCGGCTGATAAAGTCAGAGTAGTGATATGTCATTTAAGTATGTCCATCAACGCATTAATGAATTCTGAAGTGAGCCTTAATGGTTCGAGTCCACCTTGTCTGAAGTGAGCCTCAAAGGTTATAGGGGGACTCTAGACTCTAGAGTTATATATAAAAAGTCATATATGACATAAAAAATAAGGGCACGTCAAGGGTTCGAGCCCAGGACGGTCACCCCCCAAAAATCAGGATGAGGCCTAAGTTGGTTGCTTAACCTGGTTGATTCAGCAGAGTGGTTTGTGCTCGGTACACTCAGTAGATACGATTAGTCGCATTCGGCCTTAAGGATTATGATGTGGGTGGCAGGATGCTTCACGAATGAGTATAACCCTCAGTGGTACCTTCTGGACAGTGCTAGGGAGCCACGGGTTTACATCCAGCCTGAAGACCCTGGTTACCGCCCCGTTGGTTAGTTAGCCCATAACTAACTAACTAACACTAACTAAAACAACCAACCAACCAACCAACCAACCAACCAACCAACCAATTGAACAACCAGTAAATGCAAACTTCCAAGCCTTGTTGAATTGGTGGGGGTTTGAAAGATATGATAGGAGCTACGATAGATAAATGAATACATCACACATGATACCGGCAATATGTCTGAATATGCTGCTATCAGATTGACTGTTGCATACAGGGTTGAACTATAAAGGACTCCGTATTTAGATGATCGTACCGTGCATATATGTATGGCTTCACGTACAGAACCCAGGACTAACACCACATTCAAATAGGTAAACTTGAAAGTCATGACGTGTCCTCACAACTATCAGCTAATACTTTTAGAACACAATAACCATAAAAAGTAACAATATATAGCACCAATAGTTGATAAAATTAAAAAGTGGATTCCGTGAAATGTTCGGTGACTAAATTGTCTGGCTTGTATTATCTGTACATACTTGGGTGGAAGAATAGACATTTTGTGTATTTATATGCTGTGTTTTTATAATATATATACTTTAGTTGTTATGCCACAGAGTACCCTTGTATCACGAAGATCAACATTTTCTCTTACTTTTTCAAATTAGAAAATCCAGCTGATGAATTGTGTATATATATACGTTAAAGCTGGAGTTGACTTTTTCTACTGTAGCCACGTGGTAATGTATGTGAGAGGTGTCTGGTTAGAGTCACGTATGGTGTGAGTGGCTGAGTGTTAGTGATAATGGCAATCTCTGGTCAGAAAATAGCCTCTGTCCCTCACGACATCACAAGCTACCACAGACATCTACTAGCCTTGTCCTCAAGTCATAACACACAGCAAAACACAGAGAAAGAGGTAGTCTTCAAATGGTGATAAAGAGGAACATTATTCACAGTAAAGATGACGACAACAAAAGAGGAAACATGAAATAAAGAAAAGAAGAAACGAGAGCGAATAAGAATAGAAGAAAGAAGAAGAACATAAAAAAACACAAGATCACAAAGATAATTTGAACATGGTACATATCACCCAGTGTATGATATAAGCACGGACTGGGAGAACAGAATAAGTTTTTTTGTTACCTTCAGCACAATATCGCGACAGGACAAAGTCCGGTGTCGGGATTATGTATTTTGACTAGGGTTCTTTATTACTAGTACCAAGGCGGCACTGCACACCAATGGTTTTTGAGTAGTTTTGCTCGTTGTACATGTATACATACACGCGACAGTGATAAAAGCCGGTACTTGCAAGAAGCAATTTAAATAAGCCTCCATGAGAAAAAGAAAAATTCTTAAGAGAAATGAGCAGAATAGAAGAAAATCCTCCAGAAAAAACAATTGTTATAAACAAGAAGGAAAAGACGGGTAAAACAAACAGTGAAAGAATAAAACTGGAACCATTGATCACAAATAAAAGAAAATAACAACAACAAAAACAAGTGAAAAAAGGAAATAAATGACAAGGCGGTGATGAAGAAGCAATGTGGACCGAAGTGTAGACATGCACGTAAGCACGGTAATGATTATACGTATTTTACGAGAACAGACGCAAAATTACGCCGTCGTGTGATATTCTTTCTAAAAAGTATTGTTTTGTGACTCAATCATGTTGAATAGGATATGATAAGAATTTACAAACAAAAAGAAGAAAAACGAATTAGTGTACGCCAAGTCTGAAATATGTGTTCCTGTATATTGATGCACGTATAATAAGATACTGAGGCATTCCATAAACATGATAAAGATCAAAGTAAGATGTGGCACCCACTCCATCTTACTTCATCATTCCATGTGATACGTGCGTCACCACGCTCTCCACAATCACATTGTCATATCGGTACATAAGCTAAGATGAACAAACGATCTCAATCCTACCATTTAGGAATCGAGGATACATATTCTGTGATAGCTATGCTATTGATAGGAAGATGATAAATATTTAGAAACTGATCGCTAAGTTTACAGATATGAAGTTACTGAGGTTTATAAAATGTGCACATGTTGTTCAAATTCTCACAATAACTGTGTATAAAACGTTTACAAGCGTTGATTTCGCACTATATGAATTTGAAGTAGAGCTACTGGAAATATACCAGATCAACAGTTTGTTTAATCAGCAGATAATAATTAGTTTATGTGTGAATCAATCATTACACTAGTTTAAATCTGCTTCAGAATGAAAATTATTGTCTCATATGCAAAACCAGGTATTTATATTGCTTAATATTAAGGTAAAAACATGTTTTGGTCAGACACCGTGGTG
This sequence comes from Flabesymbios commensalis, assembly GCA_964017125.1. Taxonomy (NCBI): domain Eukaryota; kingdom Metazoa; phylum Annelida; class Polychaeta; order Terebellida; family Flabelligeridae; genus Flabesymbios; species Flabesymbios commensalis. The sequence goes on from OZ024905.1 coordinate 15,499,156, forward strand.
TATTAACCCTTACAGCGCGGGGATCGACTTTAGTCGTCAGAATCTGACGTCTGTAGACGTCAGATTCTGACGAATAAAGTCGATCCCCGCACTGTAAGAGTGAAAATATTTCTAATGGCCGTAGACCAATACCATAGGTATTCAAATGAATCAGAAAGAGCTGAATAAGACATCTATGATGATTTCAATGATTTTTATTTAAAAATTCAGCGCTTTAAGGGTTATTATTATGTATTTCACAGCGCAGACTGCAGCATCAAATACCAATCTCTCCCCACAATACATACATATTTTTATGAATATACTCACTGCACCGAACGTGGTACCGAACAAGTTTAGCTTCACTTATAATGTTGAAGTTTATCAAGGTACTTTATTTATTAAATTATAACTGTATCACCATATCTAAAATATAATATTCTATATAATACAGGTGATACTCGCAAATTTATTGCAGGTGACATGTAAATATTTTATACTGTGCATGGAATTACAAAACAGGGTATTTCGTCGTGTTAGATTACATTAAACCTCTTATTCTGTCGATGTGGCAACATAAACTGTATGAAATAATACATCGTTGAAATGATTCACATTTTTCAAATATTTTATTAAAATTATATCTTTAGAATGTAATCATTAATTTTGTCGATATTTCTATATAAATAACTAAAAGCAATAACGGGCAGAGTTTGCCTCAGTATGCTAGATTGTAATGAAGTAGTGACGAAGCAGTAGTAGCAGCAATCAGTAGTTTTATATTTGGTGACAGTGGACATGCCACGGACCCCGGCTCGGTCGGTCTCCCGTTGTTCCTGGCGAGCCGGCCATTTGCGACATGCCCCTCCGGTAATTGAATTTCAAACGCCGTGTCCTGAGAACTCTCCCTGGTGGAAACGTCAAAAATCTATCTCGTCCACTGGCCACCAGAGCCCGGGCTACTGTTAGTGTCACGAAGGGGCTTTACAAAACCTTCCTAAATAATGCAGAATAATCCTGACTAAAGACCTCGGGCTTTACTCTGCTAGCCGCCTTACACCTTCTACAACCTACCTAACAGGCTGACAATGTACATGAAAAGAGAGCTACCATGGAGTACTAGAAACTAGTCTGGCAATTTATATAGTGTTTTCGACTAGAATTTAACAATTTGAAATATTTTCAGCATCAAATCACTAGTTTTTTAACCCTTGAAGCACTAAGCACCACCACAGTCGTTTTTATTTGATTTTATTGACACATCAAAATCACTGTTTTTTGGTGATGAAATCAGTACTTAAACATGTTAAACATCAAGATTTGCAAATATCTGGTATTAAATTTGAAAAAAATATGCTTAATTTTCACCCACTTGAAGTTGTGGATCGCGGTAGCGAGACACAGCTTCAAGCGTGTGAAAATTTAAATTATTTAATTTAGCGCTTTGAGGGGTAATCATCTAGTTACGTATATTTTCGCACCAAGTATAGTATTCTACCACTGGCCTTTTTTTCAGGAGTGGTTCTGCCTGTCGCATGACGGAATCAGCCAATGACATCCCGTCATTCCTTTGTTATTCAAATAGCAATATTATACCAGTATCAATTTTTTCATGAAGGTACAAGAAGATGTAATGTAACTATACAAAAAAGCTGAAAGCACGCCACACAAATTATTTCAGTTTAAGAGAACGCGATATTGCTGCGATGATGGGAATTTGCTATCTGATATTTGAACTGATGCAGGTAACAAACGATATATTCTCCGAAATCTTTACGCCCTGATTCAACCTAGATAAATCCTTTGAATTAGCACTTTGCTACTTGGAAATCCAAATAAATATGTTTATACCAAATCATTTTGGTTCACTGCTAGTTGCACAGCGTCAAAATAAGAACTAAACGTCTTGCGTATTTTTTTAAACAAATATATTTTTTAAGTAGCCATAAAACGTAGGCTACCACAAAGCAATGAGAAATAAAATTAATATTAATAAAATTAATGAAATAGGTTTTATAGCATTCGTATAATATGCTATTTTGTCAAATCATTCTGTACCTCGCGTATTTTCGCATGTGTCTTGTTGCCCATTATGGACATATGAGTGACTAGGGACCATACGTGTCACACCCACAGCAGGGAGTATGAAATTACTCCATTCCCTCACACTGAGCTCTATTATAGGCATCAAAATAAATGAACCATTTTTTTGACGTGCGCGGAAACAGACACACTGTGCTATTATCTCACGATATCAATAAAGCAGAGGTGTGGTGAAAGTAATATCTAGATGATCAGCATATATCAATAAGCCACTAGGGATCCAGCAAAGTTGATTCGTTGGCTCAACGTTGGTTTACTGTTGGCCCACCGTCTACGACGTTGGCCCAATTGTAAACCAACATTGGACCAACGTCTGGTGTTTGCGACTACCTGTAGAGACTCATGAGCACATATAGGCGGAGTTTAGCACCACTGTATTATTTCCATATCATGACCACAGAAAAGTAGGGCCCTATTTCATGACCACAAAATAGTACCTCGTGCTCACGAATCCAGTTACATGTAGAACAGAATGTTGAGCCAGTGCTGTTTCAATGTTGGGCCACCGGTGTAGATGGCGGCTCGACATTGAACCAGCGCTTGTTCCAAGTCCTGCGTGCACTTTGAAGCGGTATTTTGTGCTCACAAAATCTCAAAACATGTGTGCGCAAAATAAATCTAATAAACGGGTGTTTCTGAATCCGACACCAAGGACATATCTCAATATGGCAGTGTTGTTTCCATGTGGGATGGCAGGCTGGTCCACTGGATGCATTACCGGGGACAAGGGTATCCTGCAAGCCACAGTGCCCCTGGCATAGGCCCTGCACGGTACGGTCATTAACGCTTGAGGAAGGGGCATCAACCATGAATATTTGCTGATTGTGTCAAAAATTTGCTAATACCGTTGCAGCTCCGTGGGGGATATCGCAGAATGTAGGGTGATCTGGTGCCTTACCCACATCTCCCTCGAGCAATAAATGACCTCGACCTCTTGCCATGGGAGGTGCTGCGTGAACTCCTCTTTTGTCACTGGCAGAGCTGAAGCAGGAGCGGCTTTTACAGCACAGCAACAGGCCTATGTTCACTCGTATAATACTTATCCTAATCTTCAAGTCATTTACACATACATGTGTCCAGGGATGTTTTATTGGTCCTCAGATTCACTCTACCCATTTACTGCCATAGAGTACGTCCATATAGGTGACCCAGTAGTGGAAGGGGTCCCCGTCCTATTAGGGGTGACGACCTTGTGGAACCACTTGTGTATGAAACATTGATAATTGACTTAGTACGAGTCTTTCTGTGTATAAGACATATGCTCACAAAGTCAACATTTACAAACCCACAAGTGGATGAGAATATTCTGACCAAAGACAGCGAATAGGAGATCAATTAAACCATACAACTCCTGGTGATAAGCTACGTCTGATATAATATTAATTACACACAAAATGTGTGTAAGTGTTCCTTCTATTCCTGCTGTCAATACCTTTATTTTAGAGAGCATGTTAAAAGTAGATGAAAAGTAGGTGGGAACCTTCAATAGTTTTATTTTAGATAGAATTACAGACACTGACCAGTCTCGTGTTTAAGCGCTTAAACAACATCAAGTTGACTCAAACATATGATCCTTACAAACTATGTCAAATGTGATAATTCAGCAATCAATCGGTCACCAGCAAGTGAACTCAATGGTCAGTCATTGTGGCATTATCGTTGGCCCACCATGTGCAAGCTAACATTGAACCCCCGCCTTTGTTCACCCGGCTACTGTATGCTCAGATTATGTAGGCCTACTATGTACATACTTACATAATTGTATCCAATGTCAATCTATTAACCTGACAATTATGTTTATGTCAAAGACACATTTATCTGAAGCGCTTCCTTATTGGATACAATGAAATCACGTTAAAGCTCATTAATATTCATAATGACCGACTCCTTCCTCTATACTACGTCAGGCATATGACAGAGGCCCCGAGGAGGGAACGGATGTGTAAAGTTGGGCAAGCCTGGCTCATGACCGATATGATTGGATGGATCGAATCCATTTGTAATGCGCATGTACACCACCTAGGTGATGGGTCATTACCATAATATAGTTTTTGTTTTGCATATGGATATTTTTTACCACCCCTGTTTACCACAATGTCTGTTATTTTAATGTCAAATAACCAAGAACAGGGATTTATATATATAAAGTGATACATTTAGCGAGGTCTTTATTAACCCTTTGAGTGCGGGCGACGCTTTTAAGCGCATTCATACTGTTTTTTCACAACTAAAATTTGACAGAAATTGAACAAATATGCATGTATAAATCTTGAGTAAAGCCCCCATTGTGAAATTTAGCAGGTTTAATTTTCAAGTCAGGAGGTATTTTCCTTTCATTTGAAGTTGGCAATTGCGTGAGCAATGCCAACTTCAAATGAAAGGGAAATGTTAAGTAGTAATGAAGCACTTAAAGAGTTAATGTTCTCACGTTGTGTTTTGTTTTTATTGTTAAAATGCACTTAGCTAATTAATGTTGTGTTATTAAAAGCTGTTGACTGCCCAGCCAACTATGAAACACAGTCATTCACTGTCCAGCGTCACATGTTTCTAATTCTTATAACTAACCATATGACCATGACACAGGCACACAATGTCTAGCATTACCTACTGTCATTCATCATGTGTAATGCAGTGCTTTGATCTGTAATCAGAGACTGTTGTAGTGGGACGTGGCATCAGATCAACAGGACTAAAATAGACTGCTTAATAACGATCAATATCTGCAGACCTGGAGAGGCCGGTGTGAAGAAGGAATCTGTAATTACCGTACCATGTCCACCTCTGAGGTACACGAAGAGGAACCTGTACCATCACACCTGGAGAGTGAGTGAGTGAGTGAGTGAGTGAGTGAGTGAGTGAGTGAGTGAGTGAGTGAGTGGGTGGGTGGGTGGGTGGGTGAGTGAGTGAGTGAGTGAGTGAGTGAGTGAGTGAGTGAGTGAGTGAGTGAGTGAGTGAGTGAGTGAGTGAGTGAGTGAGTGAGTGAGTGAGTGAGTGAGTGAGTGAGTGAGTGAGTGAGTGAGTGAGTGAGTGAGTGAGTGAGTGAGTGAGTGAGTGAGTGAGTGAGTGAGTGAGTGAGTGAGTGAGTGAGTGAGTGAGTGAGTGAGTGAGTGAGTGAGTGAGTGAGTGAGTGAGTGAGTGAGTGAGTGAGTGAGTGAGTGAGTGAGTGAGTGAGTGAAAAACTAATTATTAGTTCATTATAACTTATAGCACTCTTGAGGATAAAATATGTGTGATGTACGTGTATCATCTAAATTACAAAATATATAGCTCCAGTGACTAGATTATAACTGCTATGTTTCGAATTATTGGTTATTGTACCATTTTTGAGTGTTTTTTTCCATTTACTATTTGTTATTTAATATTTTGCAAAATAAATTAGACATATTGAAAAGTATTGTTTTCTATAAACGTTGTCAAAAATGTATATATATGACTTCTGATTCAAAAAGTATCAAGTTGGTAGACAGAATGCCGTCCCGTGCATGTAGTGATGTAGTTATAATAGAGCCACGAGAGGACTGTTATACCGGTTAGTTGCAGAATGTTCACACGTCCATCTGCACATATAGTCATCGGTTATCAGCACAGAACCATAATCATTCTAAAATATGCGCACACTTATCACAGTGAATTTGCCTGGCATATCACGATCCACCCTGTATTTAGTGAATCTTATCGTTTTGCTACTAGCAGCTATAATACATCGTAAAATTATACAATTGGTCTGATTTAGTGACAAAATAAAAATGAAATTATTTGTGTAGTTGTAGATGTGCATTTAAATCACATAAACTTATATCTGAGAAAATAAACGAGGTAAAGATCGAAAATCACTTGACAATGAAATGTCATTTGATCTATTGCTTTTACTAGATTTATGGGGGAGGAGAAAAGATGGTTGATTGTTTTGAAAGAAACATATAATATTGTAAAAGGGCATCTACAAGCACATCTACGGTCGAAAGTCAAGAGAAGAAATGTATATATTGTAAAGAGATTTAAATGTAAAAGTGTTCAATTCAAGCATTCAAGTCGAGCAAGATCCTATGTGATGCAAAACAAACCTTGTTAGAAGAGTCAGAAATGTCAGCGAGATCACATAAAGCCGTGAACATAGAAAAAGTCAGGAGATCACATAAAGCCGTGAACATTTAGTAAAAGTCAGCGAGATCACATAAAGCCGTAAACATATAGTAAAAGTCAGCGAGATCACATAAAGCCGTAAACATATAGTAAAAGTCAGCGAGATCACATAAAGCCGTAAACATATAGTAATAGTCAGCGAAATCACATAAAACTTTAAACATATAGTAATAGTCAGCGAGATCACATAAAGCCGGAATCATATAGTAAAAGTCAGCGAGATCACAGAAAGTCGTAAACATATAGTAATGGTCAGCGAAATCACATAAAGCCGTAAACATATAGTAATAGTCAGCGAGATCACATAAAGCCGTAAACATATAGTAAAAATCAGCAAGATCACATAAAGCAGTAATCATATAGTAAAAGTCAGCGAGATCACATAAAACCATAAACATAAAGTAATAGTCAGCGAGATCACATAAAGCCGTAAACATATAGTAAAAGTCAGCGAGATTACATAAAGCCGTAAACATATAGTAAAAGTCAGCGAGATCACATAAAACCATAAACATAAAGTAATAGTCAGCGAGATCACATAAAGCCGTAAACATATAGTAAAAGTCAGCGAGATTACATAAAGCCGTAAACATATAGTAAAAGTCAGCGAGATCACATAAAGCCGTAAACATAAAGTAATAGTCAGCGAGATCACATAAAGTCGTAAACATATAGTAAAAGTCAGCGAGATCACATAAAGCCGTAAACATATAGTAAAAGTCAGCGAGATCACATAAAGCCGTAAACATATTATAAAAGGCAGCGAGATCACATAAAGCCGTAAACATATAGTAAAAGTCAGCGAGATCACATAAAGCCGTAAACATATAGTAAAAGTCAGCGAGATCACATAAAGCCGTAAACATATTATAAAAGGCAGCGAGATCACATAAAGCCGTAAACATATAGTAAAAGTCAGCGAGATCACATAAAGCCGTAAACATATTATAAAAGTCAACGAGATCACAGAAAGCCTTAAACATATAGTAATAGTCAGCGAGATCACATAAAGCCGTAAACATATAGTAATAGTCAGCGAGATCACACAAAGCCGTAAACAGAGTAAAGTCAGCTAAAACCTTCAGTCTGTATGTGCACAAAAGTGGCCTAAAGCCCGATGCATTTCATTTTTTTCCTAAAGCCTAAACCATAATAAAAATCATCTGGATCACCTAAATGCCGTGAACATAATAAAAGTCAGCCAGATAAACTGAAGCTTTAAATATCACAAAAGTCAGCTAGATCTCCTAAAGCCTTAAACATAATAAAAGTCAACTAGATAAACTAAAGGCCTAAACATAATAAAAATCTAGATCATCTAAAACAGTACAAATCACATATTTCCACAGTCTGAACAGTGTTCATTGTGCTCACTACGACTACGCGCTAATACCAGGCCCTATATGGCTAAGAAACGAAATCGTATCGTCTTACAGTAATGTAATATGAGAAAACTACACTGAATGTGTTCCTTATTTATTATCCGGCATGTCTTATGAATAGTCCCATAACTCATAACATTGTTTCTCGGCTGAGTTGACAAGCAGACCGTGGTGATATTACAAGTTGTAAATGTCACGTCCCTGTCACGCCAGATTCCCATTTGTCATGTTAGTAATGACATGCTACAGAAAACAACAGTGGTACCAACCGAACTAAATCTGACTAAATAAACATTGCGTCTGAAATCACAGACATGAGGCGATCTGCAAACAGAAACCCGTCCCGGCGTACACTCCATTTATATGTAGAAACACATAAATAGACCCATAAAACTATACCATACACAAAATAGTGTCTTTAAAAAGAACCATTTAGTACTATTACCATGCAGCCCCAGGAGAACCCCGCAAGGGTTCTCCTGGGGCTGCATGGTAATAGTACTGAAGGGTTCCTTCTAAAGAACCTATATTGTGTACATTTATAGCATATTAGGAGAAGGCGTATTGGTAGATTGCATGACTGGCTCGTCCCGGGTTCGAACCCCCCCTGATCTTGCGTGGAGTTTTCAGAGAAATGTCCTTGTTTCTCACATTTCAATGTGACTAGGCGATCACATTAATGGCGACCTCGTCGAGTTAGGTTTGAAACCGATGTATCGAAGTTAAATACGAGATTACTCTGATATAGTATACAAGCTATTAGACAACTAAAGGTAACATTTGGTTATGAGGTTTTCAATTAATCAGGCAATGTCCACAGTGCCAGATGTGGTGCCTGTGAATAATGGTTTCACACCACTCTGAACTGACCGACGTGTCCCCAATTAATGTTGTGAAAATCAGTAATGAACGCCTTGGAACCATACCACTCACACTGACTGAGTGAATAATGCATTATGTCGCCTTCTGAATATTAGGCAAAATAGCAAATGTGCCCTACTCTGATAGAAAGACTACAAGGAATATTATCATGTTATAGTTAACTACTTTCCCTAGTTAGATTAAGCACTATAACAAACGTCTTGCCAGATCGGATTCGAGCTCGGTCCTCCTGATTACGAGTCAAATCCGAATCAAATGAGCTATCGGGACAGCCAGCCTCACGGAAGCTACATGTATGGGTAATATAAAAGGTAATGACTAATTGAAGAGTCGCACAATTTAAATAAACTATTTATGCTATTTGTTCAGTAAACACCTGACTTTTCAATGTGTTCCTACAATGGGCAATGTTTGATCAGCTGTGCTGGGAGGTGTCATCTGTATCAGTCATTCATCAATCTCAACATGTCTTATCTGGGACAATTCTATATTTAGAGGTGGCCAATGATCGTTCCTAATGCATATCTGGAAGAGCCACCAGTCCCGCCGGAAGTTAATAAATCGGTCAGTATCGGCATTGCTTGATCCAAATGGAGAGCATTATTGCATCCATTCAAATTGCTGACCTCCGCGATTCAACTTAATGCACTTGTGAAAGAGTCTGTTGGTCAGCCACAACCACAACTCATGTGTGATTCATCTAAACAACATCTAAAAAGCGATTTGCGTGCGACGTAAATGTGATGCAATGGCATACGAAAAGCCGTATTGCAATTCAACCGCAATTAACAAATTCAGATGTGTGAACAAAAACAGAGCACCGGCTGTCTTTAATTTTAGATGAGCATTAAGATTGACTGGTCATGGCTGGTTCATTTTCTTATTTAATATTTTAATAATAACTTGATTAATTAGTAAGATATGCTTATTGTAACAATGGTTTTTTTTCGTAGAATCTTCTCATACCAATTAATTTTCAATTTTATTCTCTTTACAAAACAAACAGTGTTATTTTTTGAGGCGATAATTTTACCCTGCAACACAACCGATTGACCCACATCGAGTCACCTTTATCCACTACAAGTCGAGAATTGCCGCAGCAATTCGCGGCTTGTAGTGGATGAAGATGACTATGGAAATTCAGGCTTGAAAGGGTTTTAAAGGTGATCTATCACCCCTTATATTGTATGAATAAATTTGTGACAAATAAATCAAAGTTTCCACAAGATGGGGCACAAGTGTTTCCTTATATGGCTATCATGTGACCCTCTCACAGATCATTGTTCTTATTGAAAATAACTAAAGAAAATGCAGATTACAACGTTATTTCTCCTTCATATCTGAGCCATAACAAGAATAGTCTACCTGGGACAAGACGTATTCTTAGCCAAATGCATATAAATGTGAAATTTTTCTCTAAACGATAGAACTGTTTTATTTTATCGTACACCAAAGGACCATACAAAGTCCACAATTATTATTATGCAAATGGAAGAACCCGGAAAATATAAGACATTGCCCCAATGCTAGTTTAATGTTGGGCCAGCGTCTCAAACGGTGGGTCACCTTTTAAACCTACATTAGATTTGTAGTTTTTTCTGTAGCCTATGCCTGGAACACATAAATAGGTCAGCTTCGGTCACGCCGAGATCAGTTTGTTATTATCATGATTATAGTGTCCGACCCGCAATTGTGAAAGCTAACACTTGTGCCGATGTGGGGAATGGATTTTTTCTGGACGGCGGCCATGTTTTCCTTGTGATTTAGTGAGATGAGCTAGGAAGGCACCACACGTGTCACTGTGTCTTTTACATCTCTGATAGATAAAGTATGATATGTGATGACGGTGGATGAACTCTATCCGGCACGCCTACCCTCTCTAATGTGCCTGAGGTTCTATCCAATACGCACGATATGTTCATACAATGCTTGTTTGATGTTGGGCCAGCGTCTACGACGCTGGCCCAACATCAAGCCAGCGAGTGGGTCGACGTCTCGTGTCGATGTTGCGTCGACTCCGCCTCGGCGTTGTACCCACGTCGCAGGTACAGCGTGGAGCCTTGGTTTGACAGTTCATTTTGTGTCACAACACAATGGAAAAAAACGGTAAGATCAGGCTGGTTTTCTAGCCTCAGATATCAGTTGGCCTATAAACCGAGGTAACCCACACTTCTCAAGTATCTGATTACTGCACACTATTTTTTAAATTCTGTTTTAAAACAATGAGCACTGAGACAGCAGTCCAGTATACAGGTATGGCCAGCTATGATGTTTCAAAGATGAACCCACCGTAAATTTTTTGATAGTCTTGTGGTCAACAAACACCTTTTCATATGCCAGATTGGCATGCTTGAGCATATTTCAGAATTTCCATAACTCCAAGATTGCAATTTTGTCACTATAAAGGTATAGGCCTACACGAGGTGTTGCCTAGCTTAGTAATGTGTTTTTATAGTTTTGTCTTTTTTAATCTTTAGTATCATGTAGAGAAGCTGAAGTTCTAGACAATGATATATCTAATATGATTTTGTTCTCAGAATCGTTTTCACCTCACGTCCATTTCATGCGCATACACAAAATATTGTCGGACAAATCACACAAAATTAAATTAGTTGTTCCTTTACTACTTATAGACAGAACAGATGGTGGCCATCTTAAATTTGTAGGTTACACAATTTTATAATATAAATTCAGTTTTAAATTTAAAACTTGCTAAATTATTTGAACAGTATTTCTATGATATGACCACTCTCTCCTATAAGAAACATCTTTATAGAAAGTAAAGAAGACGAATGGACTGCGGTTTTTGTTTTCTGTGGTAGAAAATGAGCTGACAAGCCAAATAAAAAATCCACGTTGTTAATACGTTTATGTAAATGCTTATTGCTGAATATAGATTGCATTCTGATAGAAACAGTCAATAGTGAACTGGAGCGTGAGCAGTGTGACCCCTAGCAGGCAAAGTGTCATATGTGACACTCAAATGAGTGGCACATAGGACACTCTGGCTGCTAGGGTTCTATATTAGATGTGTGTGCTATTACCTGCTGTGGATGCAGCCCGCTTTAGCTTCAGCCGACCTAAAGCATGTGACAGCATGATCAGCACTGGATGTGATCCCGATGTGAAGACCAGATTGTGACGCCTCGTAACGGTAGCCGTGACGGATACGTTATCTACATGTGTGCTAATCCGTGATATCCAGGGTGTGACAACACCTGACAGTCATCATCTGTGACTATTGTCACGGCCATGCCGCACTTCCCATTCACAAACAGACAGCATTCTCCGTCAGCCTAAGGACGCCCTGGATCGCCCCAACCATCATCTGCACAAACCGGCAAGTCTGCAAACGGGCAATGCAGCACAGCGCCCACCAATTGCTATTTCTGATGAGAAATTACAGGCTAAAAGCCCAGGATGCCTGGTCCAGTCGACACACGCACCATACGGCTGGCTGACTAGTTTGGCCTCTGGCCTTTTTTGCCAGCAAGGTGACCCAAACTATGGCAGGTTGCACTCAGGTGGAAGGAACCGGGTTGGCACAATCAGGCGGGTAGAGAGTGCAGGGCGCTGAGCCAGAGCAATGCCTGCAATGCCTTCAGAACGCGCGGGCTGGCCAGCAGGCAGGAAGGCCACCAGGCGAGTTAGGGGCCTCACAACCTCACTACTCTTCTGTAATGTCTTTTTGAATGCTGCAGCCACATGGCAGTCATGTCAGCCACGTCAGGTGGAGCGAGAAAATGATGAGGTCCCCAGGAAATGCCTACATTCTGGGATCAACTGAGCTAAGACCTAGAAGATCAAGGCGGCCATGAAGCACGTCATACCAGGCAAGCTGGATCCCCACGATAACAACACATCACATTTCAGCAACAGCTTATTGTAGAAATCATTGACCTCCTCGGTCATAATGTTAATTGATGTAGATAACATGATTGTTTACTGAGCATCAGTGGGTTGTCTACATGAGCTTACCACCAGCTTGACCTGACATGGATCTAGCTGAAACGTCAGCAAGAAGTCCACAGCTGACTGCAACTACACACCAAACACAAAACATTTGTATAACATTAAATTTGTACAATGTCGGCCCAACGTCGAAGACCTTGTAGACGTTGGACCTTGTAAACCTCGTATAAATGTTATACAAATGTTTTGTGCTTGCTGGGTATATGTTTTTGGTTTGCTCAAATGATTCAATTTGATTTTTTCATGGCTAATAAACAAAAAGTTATGGGATAGCAAAGGCTATTGTCTTCCGTTGTAATTCAATGTGATGGGATGCATATGCATGGTTTCCTTTGAGTAATATTGTCGTAGTTGGAATCGAGCGTAATAAATATTAAATTAAATAAGAGTGATATTTGAAATGAAATTACCCCATCCCCCTCTATTTCAAGAAATAATTACTTTTTACATATGAATGTCCTCGCCACACAGATGAAATAAGTGTCTATAGGAAAGTGTGCGTGGTTTATAACCATTTACATATAATATTAACATGATTTACATCGAGTGCATTGCATTATTCCTATGTAAAATAAAAAAATATTTTAAAATGAATTAAATAATTTCATCTCGGATTTAAGCATATTTTATTATGCTATGGCTATAAAGGTAACGTATGTAAACTGTTTTGTTCCTGCCCAACCAACATTAAATCTCTCGTTTTGTTGTTGAACTTTATTGAACGTATTGACTGGCATATTCATGGAACGAAAAGTATTTCTATGCAGACGTTGCATGATTACACCTCATACTGCAATCACTATATTTGTAAGAAGAAGAAAAAGAAAACAAATTGTTTATTCGACAGCATCACTATAATACAATACAAATTTTAATATTTAGGCCCATGTGTCAGAGTGACTTCCCTCAAGACTCAGCGGAGTAGCTGGCATGGAAGCCTAGAAGGTACCTCATTATAAAAAAACGTAAAAAATATAATAAGGTAATATAATAAATATAATATATAGTAATTCACAATACACAATTCATAATGTGAAATGTGTGTCATTGTATTTGTATTATTGTGATAAAAAATTATCACCCTCTTTCCAAACTTAATAACGTTCGATGCACGCGCATATCTGTTTTCTGTATTTACTAAATAATGTCAATAATGTCATTTACTGCTGATGGAGAGTGGTGTCCCAAATGAAAATGTCAATAAAATCATAAATATATATATGGAATTAGCCTATCTGATTGCTTATGATGAAGTTGAGCTTGTGGAATGTCATCATTCTCTGCACATCATCGGCACACTACATGCGTGCCTGGAAGCCAAGCGGAATTCCTGGGGGTTCCCCCGACCGGAAATAGGTGGCGTGACTCCCGATGAATCTCGGTTCAATCTCACCAGACGTCACTAGCGTCTAGCGTTGCCAAATGCAACTATCCACCGGGCAAATTCTAATCTCCTCAGCCAAACATTCACAGTGAATGTAGTAGCCTGGTTCCAATTGGATTGGTATGTAATGAATTCTGTTTCTGGTGGAGGTGATATTAGGTCATTCTAGACAGCACCCAGTAATGTAAAGTACTTACGACAGGTAATTGTGTAGACGATACCAGTCCAGACATTGCCTCGATCAACCAGAGAAAGTGAAAGTCTCAACACAACAGTAGACACAACAAAGGTCAATGACCAACTATGTCACAGATTTAGATTTCCGCTTCAACAATGATATCATGTATTAAAGATATACGGTAGTGTCAACTTAGGAATAAAAAAGGAGTGAGAATCTCACTCTGAAGGGTAGTAAAATCGGGAGGATGGACGCCGCAGTCGGTCACAAGAGTGCCAAGGAGGGGGGAAAGCCCAAGAGGGGGTTCCACCGGGGAAATTTTTAATTTTACCACAGCAAATGGTGGCCTCCGGTGACCAGTCGGTGACTTCATTCTATGATTTTTAGTAGGAAAAAGTGATTTTCAAATTAATCGTGAGGAAGTTGAAAAAAGTCGAGAGAATCGTGAGCGGTAAATATTTGGTCAGAAAATCGGGAGATCTCACGACCAAATCGTGAAAGTTGGCACTACTGGTCACTCATCATCATATATATCATGTAGGCCTTTTAAATATATATTCTATAGTTCTACTATTTTTAATGTAAATCCTAAAAATATTAATATTGATCAGTAAATAGTCTTAGTCGTTATAGTTTCCATGGTCTAGTGTCACAGTCTCTACTCTGAAGCAATGTTGCGACAACCAGAAAATCAAAGACGTGCCAGAGATCATCATTATGAATGTATTCAATGGGTACTGTTTTAGATTACAACCTGCTGTAAGTAGTGTAATGATAATATAATAATAAGATAACTTCTATAGCGCTGGTATTTGGTCAGTCCATTCACTTCGCTAACTACATCTATGAACAGGGAAACCAAGATACCATTATTTATTTCGTCGCCGATATATTGACCACCATCAATATGTTACGTGTTGTGTATTTAGAATAATCATAGTAATGACCACTGATATTATCAGGGCAGAACAGTGGATAAGCCGAAACATTGCTTATTACCAGGAAATAATTGTCCAATTCAGCGATTGTCACGAGCTAAAGTAACCAATCACCAGATTGCTTCTGACATGAAAGTCCCTTATCGTTTGTTCAAATTGGACACTGCCGATGCCACGTTAAAACATTTTTATATAATACGCTCATTTTTTTTATAATACGTTCATCTTAGCAACAGGCCTACCGATGTTCAAGTGTCAGTTTTAGCGAAAACACGATACATTGACCTATGTTGTTGGAATGGTCACGGTTCGTGTTTGTCGGTAGATCTGTCTTTTTTATTGACAAGACGATCGTATCAAAAAGGCCCGTCATGTCAGTGTTGTCATTAGTGACGATCATAATTTATGTTCATTTTGAAGCACCTGTCTATTTTTGGCTTAATTATCTCCTTAATCTGCACCTCTTTAGTGTGCACAGTTAAATTTCATGACACGCCAAGTACTCATTTTCATTCCACTTCAATTCATTTAAAATGATTATTTCACTAAAAGAGCCACTGCAGACTGGATGAAAACTATGTTCTGGTGCGTTAAAATTCATAGCACAATTTATGCTAATTTACATGATTTAAAGACTTGAATGTGTATTAAAGACGAGAGATGTGTGTTTAGTTATTGACCACGACTGCATACGAGTATGCGGCGATCGAAGTGTGGTGCTACTTGTTGGACAGTCGCCTATCATGGATAACGTATATTTCCCATTTATCACAAGGCCATCAAGTGCTAAACGTATGCTTACTCACAGATCCATAAGTTGTGTGACATCTTAAAATGGTGAAATATTGATACACTACATTTGTATTTGCCCTACTCCCAACCCAGGAAACACGAGATATGAACGAATGTTGATTTCATGTTGGACCACCGTCTTCGAAATTGGCTCAACATTAAAACACCATTGGGTCAATGTCTGCTGGGAAATTAGTGAAAATATCACATTTAACACTAGAAGGCTATCTAAAACTATGCGTGTTCAGCACTGGCCCAGCAGCAAACACAGAGGCGGGGCCACAAAGGTGGAGCCAAGAGACACAGTGACACAGAGGTGAAGTCAGGCGTGGATAACAGGTTTTTTTTATGTTCACTGATCCTGATTGATGCGGCATGATTGATGAGATTGATGAGACAAGTCAAACTGGTAATAGACAATGACTGAGTGACTGAGTCTGGATTTGATGCCAGTCATTACACCATATAAGATGCCAGCGTGACGACGCTGTCATCAAGCTATAGGCGGAGTGATACATTACGCTCTCACTACGTATTATCTGTCACTTTTAAGTGGAATTAAGAGGAATAATACATGTGTGAGAAAAAGTGTAGCATCCATTTAAAAGGAAGGAAAGAAGTAGCCTATCTAAGCCTCCACTCAGGATCATCTATATCTAGTTCACCTCTACATGACCTCTGGCTCACCTGTACTTGACCCATATCTGTCATGACTGTGTCATTTGATAAAGACTGTACGTACCCCTCTCAGCAGTACGCTAGACATAGTACCCTATGGGCAACTGATGAGCCTGGCCATAATCTTAACGGGCGAATTGTCAATCGCATACCTCGGCACCTCTGCTCAACAGCGGTGCTAGTGAAGATCTCGCATTAGTGATCTCTGATGGGCCGCGATAGGGACGTAAACTGACAATAGAGTTTGACATTAGGTCAAACCTTAGAAGGGATAGAGTTACTGTCAATTATAATCACTCTGAGTTTTTTCCTACTCCGATATAGCGGATCTGTGCGGATGGCCACCATGTTTCAATCGTCAATAATTCACTCTTTCTGTTTTTAAAGTTAACATTGTGAATTAAAGTCCCTTCTTTTTACAAAGTCATGATCGCACATACTTCAGCTCACTGTTTAAAATGTTACAATAGTCAATTAGTCACCCTCGCTATTTAAACTGCCACAATCGTCAATCCTCCACGCTATGTTTACAGCATAATAATAATCGTCAATATTTCATATTTACCGAATATCTTCGTCCAAAGCCGTGCCATTATTCTTTCAGGATATCTAGTCGCGAGAGCATACAAGTAAAACTATAAGCTGCCCTACTGTCAAGATCCTAGAATGAAAAGGAACCACCACAACCAATTCCACACATCGCCTTGTTCAGAAGATCACGACAAAATAGCTTGGTAACCATATTCAAAACACTTTAAATTTATTAGACTCTTCAACGCATCACTGTAAACTAAATGTTCATGTATATCTGCTTTAGTATTTACATGATCCTGCCATTTGGGATCTCAACACAATGTTAAACTATTATTTCTAATATAACTTTACATTAAAACAGCTTACATAGTGAAGCATGACCCGTATTTGGTGTTTTTCTTTTAATATTGAATATGTGTATGTCTTTCACGTAGTTTTTTAAATAAAATGTACACTTATCAAGAATTGTACGCGTAATCTTTCAACTATAGCCTTTAAAACCCTATTTATGGTAATTCTAAACAACATTATAATCCATAAGATAGCACAGGTGATAATATCACTTGATCAGATGTCATGTGTTAAGATTTCAAGCCAGTCATTAGACGAGAAGTACGGCCCAGTAAGCACGAGACATTAAACCAATGTTGGGTTGATGTTGGCCCATCGTCTACGACGCTGGGCCAACATCAACCCAACATTGGTTCAATGTCCGGTGTTTACTGGGGGTGTGATTGTGGTCCCGTGTGACATAAACACGTCCTATGGGAGTGATTTATAAGACACTTCATAGTGAAGAGGGTCACTAAGACTCCCAATGATTAATAAAACCGAACAGTTACATATTGATAGCAATAGGAAAGGCAAGCTGCTAATGGGGAATGCCATCGTCTCTTGGGTTAACTGTTAACCCGTGTTTATGATCAGCAAATAAACAGTGGCATTGTTAGTGGTTTGAATTTGAAATGATAAATTCATGTTGTCTAGCTATACCAACACCTCATGCTGATGATAACCACTCACTCAAAAATAATACATTATTCTCCTACTAAACTGAATAATAATTATAAAAGATAAAGATCAAATTTCCACAAGCAAATCAGCCCATTATAAAAATGATATGTTTCATAGAAGAACCTTGCTTGCAAAGAGCTGCAGGAGTGGCTGAAACCTGGGTCTATATTATTATCGTACAAGTTGCGATTATATAGATATATCGCATGGTTTGGTTTGGTCGAGATGGCCATCTCGACCACCAATTCGAAGCCTACGAAATATCGTAACTTGTACGATAATACGACTCCTGGTCTTTATATTTAAGGATACGCGTTACTAGTAGAAAATAGGACAGTTTGTAATTATGGCGATCTCAATCCATAATACCATGTAATCACACATTGGTAGAGCAATTCATACAGATTAACATTTTATATGTTTAAATATTTAAAATTAGAAAGGATTGAAGTTTGAGTCCCGTCACTGACATTTGACTGGACATATAACAGATCCATTCATCTCAGTGCTTATGCATGTTATATTTTGAAGTGTTTTTCATCGTACCAAGGTTACAAATCTAATACACTATTATTAGTGTATGTATATATTTATCTGATACGATATGTCACGATATCATACAATACAATTCCGGACACTACACTAAAATGAAGCTGATAGAAACGTGCACATGCAACTACAATGTACATCTAACACAGAATAATCAATCTATCAATCTGGGACAATAGTGAATTAGCTTCATGAACACTTTAACAAGATTTCCTGCAGAAGATTGATCAGCAAGGTCAAGGCTAGCGATCTCTATGGCACGTACAATTCTGGTCTGCAAAACAAAAATGCTGTAATTGTTTACTTGAAAAGTAAGCAGTTACCGCATTTTGGCATTTCACGTACAATTACCAGAATTAGGGATTCAATTAGTCAGGTGGGCGGTCTACTCCACAAGCTGGTTACGACATCATGAGTCCTCAACGTTAATTAACTAATTAGTAGTGCCTTTCATTAGCAGGCAATTTATTCTGACCACGGCTCCACAGCCTATAAATCCAGTCCCAATTAGCATTGGTACACCAGTGACATCACCTGTTATAACCTACCGAACGGATCAGCCTGGTGGGGAAGGTCTGTACGGAAGGTGCAGAACGCGAGTCAGAAAATACAACTGTTTTAGTCCTGGATCCGCTCTCACCAACATTAAAAACAAAACCTAAGGCAATCAAATCAGTCTGAACCCTTTAAGTCCCCAAGAATATTAACCCTTTATCATCGCATTCTTGCAACACATGACACCAATTACTTCAAGATAATAAGATAAAATACACTAAAACAGGACGCACCGTAAGCTTTCACTCGTTCTATAACGATTGACAAATTCGTCAAATCAGGTAATATTTCTTCCCATTGAAATGGGCATTTTTACAATTTTCACTCACTTGAAGTTGTGGATCGCGGTAGCGAGACACAACTTCTTAACTGTAACGTGTCAATGTAACCAAGAAAGCCCCAATTTCGATATGAAAATATATTATTGTATTTAATTTTATGCTGTGTTTTTTACTAATAATCAATATTGGACGCATTCGCTTTGAAAGTTAAATGTACCACAGAAAAGAATGATTTTTTCTCAATTAATTGAATCCATATATATATATATATATATATAATTTTGTTGTACTAGTAATATGAAAGTAATTAAATGACTTACATGTATATGGGCATGAAATGTAAGACAGTGACATTTGTCTCGGTATTAGTGCAATTTTGAAACAACTGAAACACAGCTCGCGTATTGCGTTACCCTCAAATATTCAGGGAGTCGGGATTAGACCTGATTCGGTTGTAGAGTACCGCATTTTACTCCTAGGACGCACAAAATTAACTCTTATCCCTAAGTAAATTTATTTAAATTTTCAACCACTTGAAGTTGTGTATCGCTACCGCGATCCACAACCTCAAGTGGTTGAAAATTACTCATATCTGTTTAATTCGAGTCCAAACATCAACAAATCATGATGTTTAGACCCATTTCATTCCCAGTATCAGTGATTTGGTCGACTAATAAAACATGTTATAAACGACAATAGTCGAGATCAGCAGGCAAAGGGGCAATTAACCGTGTCTGGCTGCTAGCCATGCTAGTTACAAACCAAATTAAATGCCATTAACATTGGTAAAATAGTTTGTTGAAGGTGATCCGTTTATCAAATATTTAAATTTGAGAGATGTCTATTTTTCATAAATAGCTATATTTTTGATAATTTGGAAATTATGTCAGCAATTCCAGCGTAAAATCAATGAAAGTAACAATCAACTTAGCAGCAAAAACAATCAACCATCATTCGCCATTTGCCTTCTATTCATGATATCGGTGTTAACTTTTAAAGTCCTATTCGCTCGCGTCTATAGCGTGTTTAACCTTTCAGTATGTCCTTCAAAATAGAGCATATATCGTCCTCTTGAATATGAAAGGGTGTATCTGCCACTTTACAAAGTGGCAGACACACCCTTTCATATCCAAGGGGGTGATATGAGAGAAATAAGCATTACATTTGGAAAATTAGCATATATTTCGAATAATTATAGTAATTGTCACCCACCCGACGTTCTGGGTCGCGGTAGCGAGACGCAAATTCAAGTGGGTAAAAAAAAAAAGATTTAATTTAGCTGCTAAACGGTTAATGTTGGTGCAGTTTATGAGGGGAGAAGTTGGGTCATCATAAAACTAAAATAACGTGTTTATTTGTATCACATCACGATGGGAGAAGATATAGGTCACTGACATCCTGCTCGTGACGAGTACAGCACGATGTCAGTGAACTGGTCGTGACGAGATTAAAGCGTGACGGGCGGGGGCCCTAGGGTAGTGGTTAGCACCGCTGCCTTTCACGCCAGAGTTCGGGGTTCGGTTCCCGGTCTCGGCGGTTTCAAAGAAACAAAAATGTTTCTTCCACATCCACGTGTGAAAGTCAGTATTGTGGGGAGCCTCCGTGACCGAGAGGTAGCGTGCTCGGCCTCAGACCGCCAGGGCTCGAATTTCGAATCCTGTGTCTGGAGGACAGTGTCATCTCAATCATCTCACCACCCTCAGGAGGTTCTCCTGGCCCAGTTTAGCCTATATGTGCACAAAGGTGGCCTAAAGCCCGAGTCATTTCATTTCATTAAAGCGTGACATTCGTTTATTTGTGCATAATGATGAGCATGGCGATTGCGCGTCAATGATTCGTTTTCCTTGTCATAACTAGATAACCTGTCGCTCATAATATATTTGCCTCTCTTGAGACGTGTGGACTACTCGACCATCATCACGTCTCTCCGTATCGCGTTTACTGGGTCCGTTGAGTTACGATGCTGGGTCAGCAATAAACCAACATTAGTTCAACGTTTTTTGTTTACTGGACTAATTAAAATATAAATGCCCATTGGCCACCCTAGGGGTCCAGGCCTATGCTTGTGCGAAATATGAAGTTGATCCATCAATGGCAAGGTTATCTGCATATGATCATAGGCCTACATACATGTATCCATGTTCCGTTTTTTTGTAGTAGACTCTTATATTAGATTTGTGATAAGCCAACTGATAGCTAGATTATTTACGTATGAAAATATTTTAAATAATGGCATTAACCACTTGAAAATAAACGGCGGACTGCCTAATTAAATAAATAGAAAATCAGAGCTGACCCTGCTAATGTAGTGGTGTGATTGAGAGGGGTGGTGTAGACTGGGAGGTAGACGCATGATAGATGAGTATTAATGAGTGTTGAGGTGTGAGTGGTGGTGGTCGGCCTGGGGGTCACTCTATGCGGGGGTCACTCTTTGGCCAGTCTGTGAACTGACCACGCCACATCTGTCATCTCCAGTGTTCTGCTAATAACAGAGTCTGATGCCCAATCTGGCAAGTTGTAAACTAAAGCCTCTTATGGGACCACATCCCATCACTTAACCGGCTACCCCAGTCACTGGTAGCCATGACAACCACAGGCAGTACCCGTCCCGGTTATGCTGATGGACTTACACGATGATGAAGCAATGCTGTTTTAATGCTGGGTCACCGTCTTCGACGCTGAACCAGCATTAAATCAACATTGGGTCAATGCCTTGTTTGGTGGGTACTGACAGTCTTCACTGACACCCAGCAGAAAGGAGGTCACTTTGTAGATGGACGTCAATAAAAATGTCCTACTTTTTTGCGTAAATAAAGGCACAAATGACAAAATCTAATTGTGTTTATAATCAAGTAGGTCTATGATAAAAATCTACATAGGCCTAGTTATGTTATTGACACTATAACACCTGATGTAACGAGTTGCTAAGTATGCTAATGTCTGGGTGTTGCAGTGATAAGATAGAATGCAGGCTGTTTCTGATCACATCATCACTGTCAGAGCTGTATTTGTCCTTGGTAGACATGTATTTATTAGACACATGCTCGCACAATTTACAGCTTTAAATAATCATAAAGGTATTTAAAGGGACCCCTTGGGATGAGACATTTTCAATGTTGTCAATTTTGAAAATTTAATTTAATGAAGCTATATAGCCTACGGATCTTAACTGAAAATATGAAAAAGTCAAAAAACAATTTTAAAGCACCGAAAAAGAGTGAAATAGTTGTATTTCCAGGTCGTATATTGCCATGTAAACAAAACAAGTCAGCAATATTCAGCACTTTACATCACATATTCCCACGTATCAGACTGTAAGATCAGAGCAGTAGCCGCTAATTGGTGTATTATAGTCAGGACACGGGAGGACACACCTGCAGCACTGATTGTCTACCCAACGCTGGGCCGATGCCATCAGCATGTGGCCCAATGCTGTGAAAACCATTCAATCGTCCTTCAGGTATACAAATAGTTTGTTCGGGTTACTTCTGGTTTCATCGAAATGTTGATTAAAAATATTTGTAAAAATATGAAAATTCTGAAAAAAAAAACATGATCCGTGGGATACACTACTTCAGTACGGAATTTAAACGAAAATTGATGTCATCCCAAGGAGCTGCTTTAATTGAAAAACAATTCTAACTGCAAACAGCAACATATTTAATCAATTTAATTAAATGTGTGTTTTAGTTTGGCCAATGATACATTATGTTTTAATATGTATTCGTGGTTTTATCTCTTATCTGCCTTACGACGCATATTGCTAATAGCCCACACTACAACTATTCACATGAGACCACCAGCCAGGATTGATGATCTAGCTGACGAGTCCTCACATTCTCTTTTAAGCCTTTAAGTCCTCACGATGCATTAAAGCATCATTTTACAACCCTGTAAGCAGATTTAAATTTCCAACAACTAAGGGTGTTATAATGATAAATTCCATGACTGGTTTACCAATTCATGGCATTTTTTTGTAATTTTCAAACCACATCAAATAATCTCCATCCACTACATGTCGAGAATTGCGACAGCAATTCGCGGCTTGTAGTGGATGAAGATGACAATTGTAAATTCAGGCTTGAAAGGGTTAAGCTACTTCTGCAATGTGAAGATCTCATTATTATGTCTCCAGACGACAAACAGCTCAGCAGAGATTAACAGAATAAGACAGAAAAGATGCCTTCACAGTGACAGTAGATTAGACATAAGGATACCGACACACAGACACAAAGACAAACACAACACAAACAAGCCATGGATTTCAAATGCTCATGTTTTAATAACATACATGTATAATTTCTCAGTTATTAGCGTCTTGTCAAAATATAAGTTGATTTAAGTAGATCCCTTGTAAATTGCTTTATATTTCGTGTTTCAAACATGTAGCCATTACCAGCATTTAAGAGAATAATATGCATGATATAAGTATGGTGATTGTAGAACGGGTTCCCACAATATTACTACATATCGCCCCCTTAGATATGAAAGGGTGTATCTGCCACTTTGTAAAGTGGCAGATACACCCTTTCATATCCAAGGAGGCGATATAGTCTGATTTGCTATATTAAATGCTGGTAAAATAGGCTCAATACATATCTTCTTAATTAGTTTTGCTGTCTATAGATTAATTAAACTTGAGTTAACATGTGCAAATATACCCAAATCTATGACAATATATGTTGTTTATTGTTGTAATAAGCATGTTGGGAGTTCACACAACATATTTGTTGTAGGCCTAATTTAATTAATCTGGTAATGTAAGAAGATAATTAAACATTTTTCATTTCACTCTTTTTAGAAATACATGGCCTATTATTCTCAGTTTCCA
Source organism: Flabesymbios commensalis (assembly GCA_964017125.1). Lineage (NCBI taxonomy): Eukaryota > Metazoa > Annelida > Polychaeta > Terebellida > Flabelligeridae > Flabesymbios > Flabesymbios commensalis. The sequence goes on from OZ024905.1 coordinate 15,523,351, forward strand.
CAGCTCTATACAGCAACTGATCGTAGGCAGTGTGTTGACATCCATCTTGTGTGAGCGGGACCGAGATGACCTTACCGGACATAAACGAGGGCCGATACAACCAGATAATAGAGAGGATTCTGGCAGCGTGATGTGAATGATAGAGCGGGAGGAAAATACAAGTATCATCTTCCTTACAGCAAGGCTTGACTCCATGAGGCCGTAGCAGCGTGATATGAATGATAGAACGAGAGGAAAATACAAGTATTATCTTCCCTACAGCAAGGCTTGACTCCATGAGGCCGTAGCAGCGTGATGTAAATGATAGAGCGAGAGGAAAATACAAGTATCATCTTTCCTACAGCAAGGCTTGACACCATGAGGCCGTAGCAGCGTGATATGAATGATAGAACGAGAGGAAAATACAAGTATCATCTTCCCTACAGCAAGGCTTGACTCCATGAGGCCGTAGCAGCGTGATGTGAATGATAGAACGAGAGGAAAATACAAGTATCATCTTCCCTATAGCAAGGCTTGACACCATGAGGCCGTAGCAGCGTGATATGAATGATAGAACGAGAGGAAAATACAAGTATTATCTTCTCCACAGCAAGGCTTGACTCCGCGAGGCCGTTGCAGCGTGATATGAATGATAGAACGAGAGGAAAATACAAGTATCATCTTCCCAACAACAAGGCTTAACTCCGCGAGGCCGTAGCAGCGTGATGTGAATGATACAACGAGAGGAAAATACAAGTATCATCTTCCCAACAACAAGGCTTCACTCCGGGAGGCCGTAGCAGCGTGACCTCATCTGAGGTAGAACTCAGTAGTCAGAACAAATACCACCACTAGTAATATGTGAGTACAAGGATACTAGAACCTAGTATCCTTGGTGTGTGTGATGGAGGGAGTGGGAAATACAAGTATGCTCGTCTTAGCAATTAGAACACTGATGTCGACTACAGTCGACATTCTGTGTTTTTGTTAGCACCTGCACAACCAGTTGTTAACAATAAAATATGCTTTCAATCTTAAAACACTGATATATGTTGGGACTTAAATTTCACAAATAACACAATTTTTCGGTCACTTGAATTTGTGGATCGCGGTAGTGAGACGGAACTTCAAGTGGCTAAAAATGTTAATTTCTTTGCTCAGTGCTCTATGGGTCAGGTATAACTGAGTAGCCAGAACAAATACGACCACTAATTATAATATGTGTGTATGTGTACTGCGGTATAAATGAGCAGACATTTAAATTTTCACCGACTTGAAGTTGTGGGTCGCTACCGCGACCCACAACTCCAAGTGGGTGAAAATTACAGCCAAGCAAATATGCTTAACCAATGTTGGACCAGTATCATAGAAGTTGAATCAACACAAAGGTGTGTTGTGCAACTAGAGTGGCCAAATAATTAACTGGATGGCAAGAGAGGTAATCACCCCCAGTAGGCTTACAACAACCGGTCACACATCAAATTCTAATTGAATCTTATATTAGAATATGTGTACACATTTACAATCAATAAATTTAGCATATTTTAATATGTTTTGTAACCATTATTAACCAATATAAATCTCCATTATAATTATTACTGTGCGAGCACTCCACTGCGGCTGACATTGTCTTAATTACCAGTGCCCCACGATCCATCAATGTAAAAGACGCACCGTGGCAATTGAAGACGCCCCTACACCACCCTGAATGATCAGTACCATACCCTCTCTCCTTGTCAAAGATACACTTCCCCTATTTATACCCGTGTCAAATAAGGTCATGTTCGCTCTTTTCCGCTCGTTTAGGCTGCACGTCTAATGCAGCGTATACTACATTAGCGAAATCTATCAATATCATTCAGCCGTAAAAAATACCATTTATCATCGACTAATATTTAAAAGCTTAGTTTGATAAAATTCTAACATTTTCCTGCAAAAAAAAAAAATTAACAACCCAATAATCTGGATTCAACAATCAAATAAATTTATGTGCAGCGTCCGCTGCTAACATCCAATTATTTAGACCACACTGCGTTGCGCGTGCGGGCTAAGCAACCGGAAGAAAGACAGCTTGACCTCATTTGACACAGTGCTAAGTAAAGTAGCTCCCGCAAGATTTAATTGTTTTCTTTAATTCCGCGTGAAACACAAATTTACAATCGTGAAGTGTTATATTGGCCTCAATATAAACAGCTGAGATAGGTTATAACACTTTGGATGAAATGTAACCCATTCACTAAATGTATACATTCAGGCATTCCCATACATGCATACATTTTACTTCCACTTCAATGTGATATTGTTTTCCAACATCAAAGTAGAAATAAATTGAGCAAGACCACTCATCTTATTTTCGTTTAAATTCAACATAGAATATGGTCGTTCTCCCATCCTCGTAACCTCTCCATTACACGAGGCTACGAGGCTTGTACGAGATTTGTACAAAAATGTGAGATATCTGCAACACAGACGCATTTGTTGAGATACGAGGTTATATAAACTAATAAATACGTCACACCCGCGCAAGCTCGTATTATTAGCAGCGTCGCAATAATTATTGTATCTTGCGGTATCAAAAATATCGGTTGGTCTCATATCTTCACATGTTTTGTAAACGCGTATTCTTGCAATTTCGTACTAACAATTATCAGTTTTCGACGTCGCGATTTTGCGATAATGATTGTAATCACCTACGATACCACTCTATTACATGTATAGATTCACAGTATGGTGTATATGGCGGATTATCCATACTGTATAACTGTATTCATTGGTTAGTTAATATATCATAAAATTATTATTATTATTAAAATTTAGTTTATTTTTATAGCGCCTTTTTGATTTTGTAACCAGTCAAAGCGCTTGTGTTTTCAGCCTCTGGAATAATAGTGTCTTTTGAATAGGTATGTCTCCGGTCTTTTCTTGAAAAATATAACGGATGCAGCTTGGCGTAAATCCATCGGTAGGCTATTCCATAGTCGAGGCACCTTGATTGCAAAATGAAAGTCCGACCATTCTTTGCGCCCAACACTAACAGTATAAATGCCCAGCATAGCTGGTGCGTCAGGACTTTTAGGTTCATAGAGACTAAGCTCATCCTAGATGTAAATGGGAGCAGTTTTTTTTCAATGACTTGTACATATACAAGCACAACTTAAAGGCAATCCTTTAACTAACTAGTAACCAGTGCAAGCCACGTAGCCCAATGAGCACAGGGGTAAATTGTGATCTTGAGTCTTACATGTAGTCTGAGTGACCAAACGAGCAGCGCGATTTTGGACACGTTGCAGCCGAATCAAGCCATTTTTCTCAAGATGTAGCCTACATCCAGGATAATTGTGGGGATGGCATATTCTTTTCAATTGCTTGTGATTGAAGTTTTACATCGCTGTCTGCATACAGAGATAATATTTTGGAGTCAAGGCAGCGTCCTGCGCATTTGAAACGCGTTCTTACTACGGTCAATAAGAAACACCCAGACGTTTTAACAGAATGGAGCACTGTCGAAAATAATATACATTAACTGAATGGCTCAGAAATAAAGGGATTCAAGTCTAAAATTCGATTTTTCTCTGTTTATGTCATTTTGGGAAAGTTGAATATATAAGAAATAATATAATAAAATATGTAAGTCATTCTTTAAAAAAATCAAAACTTATAAATCAACACATTTTTTTTCCACTTGCAAAATTAAAACTTTACTTCAATGGTAAAGTGATCCAAGTCCATCAGTTTATCTAGGGACGTTTCAACTTGCATCAGTTTACCTCTGAGCCATACGGAAAATGGCAGATGAAATGCTATAAAAAATTCTTAGATTATTATAATGTCTCTGATACTCAAATCAGTATCGTTTTCTCGGAGCAAGATGATCAAACACTATACAGTTTTTATAAAGAAATTGAAATTTTTCAAAAGTTTTTGTAAAAAATAAAATGAAATAAAAAATGCAAGAAGTGGATTTTACGACATTAATAATTATATACCTGCCAATAGGAATATAATCTACTTATTGACGTAACAAAGTTAAATTTTAAACGCAATATATAATTTTGGTAATTGATTTTAACTTTGAGGCCTTCTGTATGTAAATGAGGAAATACGGACTTGGGTCACTTTACCTCTAAGCCATTCAACTCATCCATGCCGGGTTATGGTCGAGCCATACTATATTAGCTGACTAGAGAGTTACACATTGAGTGTATCTGTGTCTGACCAGTGACAATCACGGCGTTAGAGACATAAATCTCCATATGTTCCCGATTACAATGCATCGTGGATTCTATAGCACAGAGTGGTGCGGCGTCCCTCTCATCGCATGCAAACCACAAAGAAAACACCTAAACACAGGCAGATCAAAGGCCACAAAGAAGCGGGGGGGAACAAATTACTGTGGGAGGATAAATCAAAGAAATAATCAAAAATATCCTGCAAATTTACCCTCTTTCAACACAATAGGCTACAGATATGGTTTGATTTTGAGTAACCCTTGTGTGAGCATGATATTGTTACCTGTAGCCTACATTAGGGGGCCACCATTCAATTACCAGGGCTAGTATTTTTAAAAAAAATATTCTCAGACTAAATTAACGTGATATGAATAATTAAATGTCCCTTAAATTTGTGAAGCCTGGCTTCGCTCGGCTCCTTCACCTCCATATTAATACTGAGTCAAGTGTGGGATTCAACTTTGTCGACTGAATTTTGTGTCAAGAAAGTGAAACAAATTAGCTTGAGATAGAGTGTGAAGAATTTTTTTTTTACAGATAGGAAGTGAAATAAATAATTTGTCCAGTTCAAAAACTCCAGGCCCAAATGTTGGACACTGTGTAACTATAATGTCAACATCAATCCGAGCGTAAATGAACACCACTTCTCTATTGTCTGTTCAGCTAAGTCATTATACTTTTTATACAGTTTTCACAAGACACATGAAAACTAATGCTTAATGTGATTGGTGTGAAAATTGATATCAAACACATTTATAGAAGAATAAAGCTACGCCTACGGTGCAACACATTTATAGAATGATAAAGCTACGCCTACAGTGCTTAGTGCCGTGAACACGATACGTGAGGGAATGAATCAACCTGGATTGTGATGACAACGCTATAGCCTTTGTGTTCACGTGAAACCACATGTAGAAAATCAAGTATGATGTAGACATCATGCATTTGGTGTCTGAGCATAAATCTAATTTCGGATCAATGCTGGACCACTGTCTGTGAAGCTGGCCAACATTGAACCAACATTAGCAAAAATAGTAAAATTTAGCTCATCCATGCACTTATTTTAGGCATACATGGACTTCGTCTGTAATATTATCGCCTGCTACATGGTATCAACTTCATATTGCACCTAGCTCTCTCTCTCTCCTCATCTCAGCAGCTTCTTATACTACATTTTTCTCTTTGTTCGACACAGAGGAGCAACATTGTCCATGCAAATGCAGCACATTATCCCAACGTTGTTCAAATGTTGTGCAGGGTGACGCTGGCCCAACATTGGAACAATGTTGGGTGAATACTAGCTGGAGTTCGACTCTTTGGCTTTCACATGGTAATAAATGACCTGGCATATTCATCTCACGCCTGCCGCCGCGTCGCACCGCCATGTTACATGAATTTCCACTAAGCGAAATTTTATTACTCATCTCTCACTGCTTATAACAATGAGAAGACCTTATTACAAAAACAATCATAGTAAATACATTACCAAACCATAATTAGAAGATCTAATTGATGACTGGAAAATTAATGTCCTTTTATCTGAACTGTATTATGGTAGAACATATCTAGAAACTGCTAAAATCAGTAATTTAAATATATAAATCTTCTTATCGATCTACTGTTATAATCAGTAATTGTATTATATGAATCTACTTATCACTGTAAGTGTATAGAATGATAACTATTGCACTTTAATGCTGATTCTTGCTACACATTTTGTTTGTTAGTTGTATATTTTAATCATGTATTCTTAGATAAAAATTCAGTTTCTTCTCTGTGCATTGAAATTGTGATAGCATTTCATTGGCAGCTCGGATATCATATTGATATCCCAGCAAACACGAGTGGTTGGGCCAATGTTGGTCCACCGTTTAGGACGCCGCCCCAACTTCAAACCAACATTGGTACAACGTCTCGTGTTTGCTGGGATATTTGTCATTTTCATTTTATTGAATATACATTTTCAATTATGTATACTAATGTTTATTATACCATGTATGTGCAAGGCTAGAAGACACAATGTCGGTTGCAGCTGCACTCGAACCCATGATCTCTAGTTTCGGAGTTATCCATCCCACCATCCTAGCTATCCAGACGTCGGTGTATGTGGCATTGTTTTAGTTGATGTGCTGCTTACTTCCCAGCTGACCACACGACACGCTTCTGACTGGTCAGCTTGGCGAGGTGAATGGGATTAATGGTCAGTCCCAAAGCTAAATCATGCCAACTGGACAGACGCGTCAGCTTCCGTAATGCGTGCATGCCTGCGGTGAAATATAGACCAGCCAATAGTCAACCACACCGCACAATGCCGGGTGAACCTTCCCAGAAGACACAACACGTTCGATCAATGTTGGTTTAACGTTGTTCCAGCGTCATAGACGCTGGATCAGCGTTAAACCAACATTGATTCAACGTGTTGTGTCTGCTGGGCTTAGCCTGTGTCGGTGATGTCGGCCCAGCGTTGGTTCATTGTGGAACTGGATCAGTCGCCTTGTCTTACAGGAGCTATGTTCAGATGCTAGAGGGCTGGTTTCAGTGAAATGGTTCCGGTAGGTAATGAATGAAATGAATCGGGCTTTAGGCCATCTTTGTGCACATATAGGCTAAACTAGGCCAGGAGAACCTCCTGAGGATGGTGGAATGAATGAGATGACACTGTCCTCAAGACACAGGATTCAAAATTCAGCCCTGGCGGTCTGAGGCCGAGCCCGCTACCTCTCGGTCACGGAGGCTCCCCACAATACTGAGTTTTACACGTGGATGGGGAAAAAACATTTTTGTTTTTTTCAAACAGCCGAGACCGGGAACTGAACCCCGAACTCTAGCGTGAAAGGCAGCGGTGCTAATCACTGCCCTAGGGCCCCCGCCCGGTTCCGGCAGGGCATCCGTTATCTCCCTTGTAATGGTGGGCCAGCACCAGGGACGGTGACCCAGCATTAACCCCACATAGTGTCGACGTTTCGTGTCTGTTGGTGAGGCGGTTACGAGCATGACCTCGATATTAGGACTGTCATGATATGACATACTGCTATGTTATATGGTGACAATGGTGACAAGCGATGCAAGACGTTAAACCTGTGTTTCTCTAATGTTGGGCAAGCGTCGCCGGGCCAACATTGACCCAGTATTGAGTTATGATTATAATTTAGGACAACAATTTTAGCAAGCGCAATGTAGCTATGTTTTGTCTGATCTTCAAACATATTTTTGCTATTGTAGGCCTAGATAATTGCCTATATATTTTTTGTTATATAATGTAAAATAAAGACATTCATTCAACTGTTGATTTCCCCTTTTTATATAGGAACGACGATGACATCTCATGTTTTAATAGTAGTCAAAACTTAACACTCATGCGTTTTATTAGATGGTCCAAATCCTATTAACTGTAACAAGTCTAATATCTCGGAATTAGTTTTCAACATGCGCTAAATTAGTTATTTTGCCCCGGGCAGACACCAGACTGTGCACTATCGTGATCGATAGTAAGAAGTGGGCTGGAGAGCAGGGGTTTTCTTGAATCCAGCACGTCAAAGGAGAAGATGCTCTGGGGTGGTGTTTGTTGCCACTTGGGGCATTTCTGTATGAGCACGTTCCTTCACTAATGATGTCCCAGTCTCTAACAGAAATTAGCAACGCCATCCATAGGTTCTCATATTGCTGCAGGCTGCTGTTGCAACTGCATTGCTCTACTTGCGTCAATCCGTTTGCTGTAGTTATTGCCACAGCTCCTTCTCTTTCTACTGTTGCTGCTGCTACTGCTTCCGGTGGTACTTCTCCTCCTGCTACTTCTGGTGATGCTGTGTCTTCTTCTGCTGCTACTTCCGCTAGTGCTGCTTCTGCTACTTTTTCTGTTTGCTTTTTCTTCAGCTGCTGCTCCTCATACTGCTCCTGTTAGTGCGGCATCTCATACTTCTTCTGCTACTTCTTCTTCTGCTGCTTTTTCTTCTGTTGCTGCTTCTCTTTCGTCTTCCGCTGATGCTGATGTTGCTGATGGTATTGTTGCTCTTGCACATTCTGCTACAAATACTGATCCCACTAACAACTGAACAGCTGGTGTTGCCTTTATTTCTACTTTCTACTAAACCATCTATGTTTGTAGTAGGTCTAAACAATACACTATCTCCACAGAGTGCTCGTCAAACATTACCATTCCATCAGCTTATTAGAACATGAACAGAACATTTTGGTACGACCAGAATTGCCGATGTTAATACTCATATGGGATGTATCTAGGTATGCCTGTATTTATATGTCATTATATTAGGTTATTATATGTATATTATATAGATAGATTGTGCTCCTTGTTTTGACTTTTAATGACTGATACGTCTCCCATGAACATGTTTATTGTTTCTGAAGACGGACGTCTGCCTGCCTGCCTGCCTGCCTGCCTGCCTGCCTACCTGCCTGCCTGCCTGCCTGCCTGCCTGCCTGCCTACCTGCCTACCTGCCTGCCTGCCTGCCTGCCTGCCTGCCTGCCTACCTGCCTACCTGCCTGCCTGCCTGCCTGCCTACCTGCCTGCCTGCCTGCCTGTCTGCCTGCCTGCCTGCCTGCCTGCCTGCCTGCCTGCCTGCCTGCCTGCCTGCCTGCCTGCCTGCCTGCCTGCCTGCCTGCCTGCCTGCCTGCCTGCCTGCCTGCCTGCCTGCCTGCCTGCCTGCCTGCCTGCCTGCCTGCCTGCCCAGTCTGACCAGTCTGGCAGCGTGCCTAGTCATCGCTGACAATCACCGTAGTTGATCTTTACACCCAGCCCCCCCCCCCCTTCACTCGGCTTGTTAGTTGGCAGATCCTGCTGGGGAGGACAAGTGCATACCTGCCATCCCTCCTCCTGCCATCCCTCCTCCTGGCAGATCCTTCTTTAGAGGACCTTAACATACTCCCTCTTCCAGACTGGCATCCTCTTTTACACAACAGCTACACATCAGCTGGTTACACACAATGTACTGCAGCTGTTACACATGCAATAGTGTTTACCACTGGGAAATAATAAAGATCTATTATTGAAAGATTAGTATGCTAGGAGTAGTCGATATTGACCTCAAAACCAGCCAGTCCCAAGAGTTTATGTTAGGTAAAAAGAGAAATCCGAGTTTATAAACGATAATTTACTAGAGATTTCTTGGTATTTAGAAAAAAGATCATCTGACACAGCTGTTTTGGACATGATGTGTTTTCTTACGATCTCAGGTGGACGTGTTGTGTTGACTACTTGACGCACCCAGGTGTACTGTTCACAGTCTAATTAATTCGTCCACTCTGACATTTAACAACGCTGAATTATTTTTGTTTAAACCACGCAGAGTAAAGGGGTTTTTTCAATTGTAAATCATTATAAATGTCTTAGTTATCTCTTTCCGGTTTATTTGAATACCTATGTTTTGGGTCTACGACCATTATAAATATTTTAATTCTTTCGGTTCGGGGATCGTCTTTAAACGTGATAATCAGACGTCTACAGACGTCAGATTATGACGTATAAAGGCGGTCCCCGCATTAAAAGGGTTAAACTCAAACATTCCCTTCACACTGGCCGTGTGTGGAGAATTCCATCTGCTATATTTATATCACAGAAAAAGCGAGGAATTAAGTGCAGGCTGACATGCAGTCCGATTTTTTATGAAACCTCCCATGTGGATATTCTAAGACGTTTCTCTGTTAGTAGTAGGGCGGATTATGGGTCGAACCGTGACCAGCTGGACAAAAGTATGAAATTTGGCACAGTTACTCCTGCGACATTACTGAACAATTTGAGAAGGGTAGCCCAAAAATCGGAGTAAATTTTCCTTGTAAAAATTTCATTTTACGTACCATGGCAACACAAAAAACCTAAATCAATAATATCTGTGATTTAATGCCTAATGAATAAATAAACCCTTCTAAAAACTGATGTACATGGAAAAAAAATCATCATCTTAAATAGAGCGGCAGTAAAACCTTTGTTTTGCTAGAAATTTCTGGTTACCATAGCAACCAGGTATGCATTATTACAGAAATTTAATTGTACTTGTCATTATTCTTTAAATTAACGGATTATAGCGTTACAAAGAGTTCTATTAACATTAACAGCGCTTCTGTAAAACATTATAGACAATCTCAGATAACAGTGATAGCATAAACAAGTGAGGATAATACAGTAATTATCATGTTGCCATGGATACCGACGAGCTATCCTCTGACACATTTCTTCACAAAATATATACACATACATTACATAGATGCTTTAAATAACCACCAATTCATTATTTGAAAAAAAACTTAATCTCCCCATGTTTGCCTCAACCCGACATCGGCAATTTTATGACGTCATCATTTTATGACGTCACACCGTGCTTTTTAACGCTGATCACTCAGATCGGACAAACTTTTGTCTATCACTCAATAATTAATAATTGTAAGGGGTCTTGTCAAGTTAAAAAAATCCCAAAATCCGGAAAAAACTCGGATTGGTCAGACCAAACCCACCCACCCCCCTATCCAATTTTTTATTTTTTTCAAACATTTGGAAAACATGAAAACATCACAAAAAACACAAAATTTGTATTGGGGCTGGACCCACCCACCCACTTCCGAGTTTTTCTCGGATTGTTGGATTTTTTTTAACTTGACAAAGTCCCTAAGCGACTGAACATCATGCATGGTCGGTTAGATCATAGTCTTATTTGACCCATTGGAACGATTTTTTTCTGGCAAATATATACGGCCGGTTGTAAAAGGTCGGCAAATAGAATTCGTATCTACAAATGTGTCGGAACAAAACGTAGGGGGACTACCTCGTGAACAAGCTGCTGAAAATGTGTAAGAAGCCAAAATTCAAAATGGCTACCGGTGGCCAATTTTGGATCTGATTAATTTCTAACTTTTGGAAAACAAATCCAATCCTATTATGCGATCACTCATTTTCGCCTGAATCAATGATGACAAATTCATAAAATGGTTATTGAAGGTCATCTAAGGATTAAATCCAAGACGGCGGCCATTCAGGATGTATGTTGTTCTTAACACTCAATAACAATATGTTTTATGTTTCAAGCTACTCCGCGTGTTATCAAATCCAAGATGGCGGCCATTTTTATTCTAGTTTATTCATTACATGTCAAATAGAAATTCCATCGTAAACAAGCTGCTTAATTATTTGAGAGCCTTGGAAAAAAATCATTAGTGTGACGAAATTTTTCATTTTTGCTATTTCACTCATTTTCTCACACGTTTATAGTAGCTTGTTCACGCGGGAGTCCCTCTAAGTTGTGATCCTGGGCACATGATTTTCAGAATCAAACCTTTTACAAAAGATCGTGTCTGTTAAACCAGTCTGGGCACTGGTAAGGGTAGCCTAACAATTCGAAAATTGTACTTGTTTTATTAGTGACATCAAATCAATGGTATAAAATGGAAATCATTTCATTGCTAATATACATGTATTTATACCATGCGAAGAATGGTTACCATGACAACCCATAATCAGCTAATTGATATGCTTTGAAGCAAACACATGTGTTTGAATATGCCATGGGCCATACAATTTCACAAATAATCACTAATAATCTTTTCATTCGGGCTCGTGTTTATTTCCACATAGGCCTACCATACTAAAATGTTATGTATAGCATGATACTGATGTTTGTAAGCAAGACAACGAAGGCCCACAGTACTCTTTTCGTCGGATGTTGCATTGGATTTGCTTGTCTTTAACATACATAGACTATTTGTTAAATTTATATTTTAATTGGATACTTTTGTTTAGTAATGACGTCTGTTACGTATTTCTGGTATTTATTATTGCGAAACTGTTATATTGTGGGAATAGATAAAGCAACCGTTGTGTACACAATTGTGTGTATCCAAGTAGGCCTACAACAGCTCAGGACACTTGTCAAGTGTATTGCCAATAATACAGGTGGTTGGGCATATTTAGACATGTTATCTCAATTGCTGGGACATGAACACAATGAGCATTATCTTTTGGTTCTAAAATGTAATTGTCAAAATCAATTTTCTCACTTATTCCTTCACGCCTACTAACCAACTCACGAATACAAAATTATCAGTGATGTCCACAGCGTCACAATAGTTTTTGATGGAATCGTTGTTTTCAGTCCCGTCGCATACATTAAAATTTATTGTGCGATTTAGGCAGTGCCCAGCAGTGTTGGAGCTGTTTTCTGAATTCCAATAAGAATGTTTTCATGTCTAATATGTATGGAAAACCAGCGTGCTCCATTGCACAAAAATACAGAAGAAAGGCCTCTAGTGATGCCATAAGTACAGAAGTTCATTTGGGACATAAACAAATTCTAATCCGTTATAACGGTCTATTTTTCCGTTATAACGGTCTACGAATCCGTTATAACGGCTTTAAATCTTTTATAACGGTCTACTATTCCGCTACAACGGTCTAGTGTTTCGTTTTAACGGTCCAGTTTTTCGTTAAAATGGTCTAGTATTTCGTTATAACGGTATACTATTCCGTTGTATTTTTTTTCATAACGGTCTACTAATCGGTTATAACGGTCTTCCACCAGACCACTAATTCGCTATAACGGTTCAGTAATCCGTTATAACGAAATAGTAGACCGTCATCACGAAATACTGCACCGTTATACGTTAGAACTGATTAGTAGACCGTAATAACGAAACTGTAGACCGCTATGGCGGACTAGTACACCGTTATAACGAAATACTAGACCGTTAAAACGGATTAGTATAGCGTTATAACGGGTTAGTATACCGTTATAACGAAATAATAGACTTATAACACAATAGTAGACCATTATAACGGATTATTAGACCGCTATAACAGATTAATAGACCGTTATAACGAAATACTAGACCGTTATAACGAAATACTAGACTGTTATAGCGGAATATTGGACCATTATAACGGATTAGCAGACCGTTATAACGAGACAATAGACGGTTATAACGGAATAATATACCGTTATAGCGAAATACTAAATCGTTATAACTGAATACTATACCATTATACCGGACTAGTATGCCGTTATAACGAAATATTAAACCGTTGTAACGGATTAGTAGACCGTTATAGCGAAATAGTATACCGCTATAATAAAAGAAGAGACCGGAATAGTAGCCCGTTATAGCGGAAAGGGTAAACAGTCACAACGAAATATTAGACGTTATAACGGAATAGTAGAACATTATAACAAAATATTAGACCGTTATAGCGAAATACTAGACCGTTATAGCGAAATATTAGACCGTTATAGCGAAATACTAGACCGTTATAGGGGAACAGTAGACCGCTATAACGGGTTAGTACACCATTATAACGGATTAGTAGATCGTTATAACAGATTAGTAGACCGTTATAACGGATTAGAGAAAAACATCTTCATGTCCTTAATGCACTTCTGTATAAAAGTCATAGAGGCGGTGTGCTAGAATAAAAATCGGAACAAGATGATGTTCCAAAATTAGGATGTCGGATTTACCTTGAGCAACACCGGGCTACTGCCCAACCAGATCAAGAAAATCGCCTTTTGTTTTCAAGAGAGCCTTATTCAAATGCAAACCACTGAACATCACTATAATTTTGTTTTTATCGTAGATTTCTAGCCACTGCCATTGGGTGGATTTAACAACGGCAAATACTGGCTGATCAACAACAACAACAGCAAGTACCCAGGATTAAGATATTCTGTTATGTTATGCTGTATGTCCATCCGATGTCTAATTATAGCCACAGATGCAGCCTTTTCATCAAACAAAGGGACACATGAGTCAATAGGTTGTTGTTCAAATGCATGAAAGCTGGAGGCCCATGTTATATAGTGTCTCCAGACTCGAGTCTATCCTTATATAAAACAGAAACGGTTTGTTTTTGTCCCGCAGTTTCTTTTTCGATGGCATTTTCAAAAGCTTTATTAACATTATGTATTCTGTGCGTGGTACATGAACGTAGCGCTCTCAGTGAGACCAAGTCAGCCTGTGTACTAATACACCCACGACTCGTGGAATAATACCAAACATCAAGCACCCAATGGTGGTGAAAACTGCAAAATACTCATTCCAGTGCCAAGGGGGAGGTGACACAATGGTATCAATTTAGTTTGACAGCATTCAGAAACCACCACAAAGGTGTATAGTTTTTGCTGAGCCAGTGTCCTTCATTGAAAGGGAAAGTGATTTTTATTAATCTATACTTTCCATGGTATACACGATCGCCCGCTGCTTGAGCTGGGGCTAGTAAAACGAATAATAAAACCCGAATACAATTGAGCTTTTTCACTGTGAATGTCGATAACGGTTTGATGGCGTGAATAGCCTACTGTATGCTTAGTAGCCCTTGCTAAATTTCAGGAAAAACGGCTGAGAAATCAAAGAAAACATGCCCTATTGGCATTCAAAAACGAAGTCCTTAGTGGTAATAAGCACGGTGTGACGTCATAAAATGATGACGTCATAAAATTTTCGAAGTCGAGACAACCACGAGGGGGGAGGGGATAATTTTATTTTTCACAAATAATATTTCAAACATCTATACATATTTATATTATTTACATATTTTGTAAAAAATATATGGTTGTCTGTCAGAGGATATCTCGTAGGTATCCATGGGAACTTGATCATTACTGTATATCCTCACTTGCTTATGTTATCACTCTCTGAAATCTGAGATTGCCTATATTATTCTAAAGAAGGGCTGGGAGTGTTAATATAAAAATTGGGTGACGATATAGGCCGTTAATTTGGTGAATAAAGACAGGTACAATCAAATTTCTGCATTTATGTAAGCCTGGTTGCTATGGTAACCGAAAATTTAGAACTAACCTTGTGTTTTACTGGCGCTATGTTTAAGGTGGTATTGTATATTGTCGTGAACATTAATTTTATAGAGGATGTATTTATTCAGCTCACTTAAAATCACGTATAGTACAGATATTATTGATTTATGTTTTTAGCGTTGCCATGGTTACGTAAAACATGATTTTCACTACGAGAATTGACTACGATTTTTGGGCTACCCTTCTGAAATTGTTCAGTAGTGTCAAAAGAGTATCTGTGCCAAGTTTCATACTTTTGTCCAGCCGGTCACGGTTTCGCTTGTTTTGGGCCATAATTCGCCCTACTATAGGGACATTTGCAGCAGGTGGGCTAACTATAGATTCGGACATATTCTTGCTGAACTACGTGTGTGTGATTACTCTGGGTTACTTCAGATCTACTGTCACATCTAGTAAACAGTGATGTTCAGTTGATCAGTCTGTGATCTGACAGACTGTGCATCAATACTGAAGCTGGGCAAGACAGAGCATCGTGCCATAGTCGGATTCACACTAACCGTGGTGCATGAATTTCGCCGATTTCTCAGTCAATTCTCAACCAATTTTCATGAAATTTTAGGAAGTTAGGAAGCTAGACCATTTGACATGTAGTAAATAAATAAAAATGTTGCCCTCTCTAAACCCATTAGCGTCGTCTCCGAAATTTATTACATGTCAAAAATACTTATCAAAACTTAACAAAAATCCGCAAAATTCATTAATCCTGGTTGATGAATTTAATGTGAATCTGACTATAGAGACAGCGCCAGACTGACCAAGCTGTATCACAATGAACATCTTCAGACAGCAGCGCAAAAAATAATTTGTACAATCAACTCTACATGATGCCTCACGATCACCTGGAGCAAACAAACATCTGAATACGGGAAGTCCATGGACATCTCGGGTAAAAAGAACTAACCCATTAACTCTTTAACCGCCGGTGCCGCATATATTCGGGTTTTCATTTTATATTAGCACAATATCATTATGTACCACCTTATGAACATGTTAAAGACAAAATGTGACATCAATCAGCAATATTTGAAAACAGTTGACCTCCATTTTGTCAAATCTGAATAATTTTCACTCACCGCTTGAAGTTGTGTCTCGCTGACGCGATTCACAACTTCAAGCGGGTGAAAATTCAGATTGAATAATTTGTCGGTTAAAGGGTTAAAAGGCGAAATTAAAGGGACATGCCCAAGTCTGAAGTCATAACAAAATCGGTGATTATATTTTAGCTAATTAATATGACCATATGATGTAAACATGTCCATAGACTAGAACTGCAATTTTTTTATTTTTTGTGCTGCTCACTTACCAGTTCGGCTAGATATAGAGACGAAATTCCCGTATTTCTTATTTTCGACATGGTTGTCAATAATTAGGAATTTCGTCTCTACATCTAGCCTAACTGGTGAATGCGCAGCACACAAATTAAAAAACTTTTGCAGTTGTAGTCTATGGACATGTTTACATCATATGGTCATATTAAGAAGCCAAAATAAAATCACCGATTTTTTGATGATTTTAAATCTGGGCGTGTCCCTTTAAATAAATCCAAATTACTCATATTTGTTTAATTTGATACCAAACAGTTTCTAATATTGATTTTAAAACACTTATTTCATTGGCAATAACAATGATTTGGCCGGCTGATCAATAGATTCAAACGACTATAATGATGCTCAGCACGTTTAGGTTATCCCTTTGAGGACTGAGCTGTTCGATTAAAATTTTCTGTCACTTGAAGTTGTGTCTCGCTACCGCGATACATAACTTCAAGTGACTGAAAATTCATGTTAATTGTGAAATTTTAGTGACAGTATTAATCAGTGTATCAAGATGATTGAAGGTATATTTTACAACTCGTTATCAGAGTTATACATGTGCTAATAAAAACACAGAATGTCTACTGCAGTCGACATCGGTGCTCTAAGGATTAAGCCTACTACCTACAACAAAATAAGAGGCACCTTATATATACACGGATAGAGACGTGATGTACGTAAAATACTTACAAATACAGGCTGGTGGCTGGTTTAGTGGTTAACGCTACCGCCTGTCACGTCAGATTCCGCGGAGTTTTCACCACGCGCGGTATTCGGGACAAGTTACTTCTCTGTTCACTCTTCAATAATAAATGTATAGGCCAACGGGGAGGCCCTGAGACCAGGTGGCAGAGAATAGCGTGATATAGACATTTATCAACTAAACCTTACATATCAAATGAGGGAAAAGATATAATACGGAGTATAGCTGTTGTACTCGTATATCACCAGTTCTTATATATAAAACTGAGCTGAAACCACACAAATCTGTGTCTTGTACCATATGTGATTGTTTCATTACTTACACTTGTGAATGTCGTGAAAACCCACACTTTCAGAATATCGTCACCTTCAAACAGACTGCACATACACAAGACTGGGCAACTGATATCACGCTGTAAAAAAACACCAATGAATTAATCTCACAAAATAGTGCTTCTGTTTTTGAAAAGGTTTATTATGCCTGCTTTGTTAGACGTCCCAGAATGTGACTCAAGGAACACTGTGTTGATCCTGCACTTGTTCACCTCCCCCGTCCTCCCTCCAGAATCGTATCAATCATGTAAGAGTGTCAGGAGGTTCAACTAACAAAACAGACAACACTACCATCACGTAAATTAAGTTATTAGTGCTTCAAAAAAACCGCACTAACACGCATACGTTAGCTGTTGGCAGCATAATCAATTATTATACATAAAAGCCGTTTTACGCTGCAAGCGAATACTTACACGTCCAGCACACTTGAGACGTTCAGCCACTTATGTTTTAATGTTGGCACACCGTCTTCGACGATGTGCCAACAATCAATCTTTGTACGACATGGAAAAACAAAGGTTCTGATAGAAGTGCAACACCATTCATTACTTAATTACTGACTAATCTGATTTAGCAGGCTTTCGTTTTTCGGTACATTAGCATGATTAGACCTAACAAGTCTGCTGAACCATTTATTATAAAAACTGTCGATAAATTATGGCAAATTATAAAATTTAGTTGTAGCTTAAAAATTCAATTTTTTGTACAAATAAAATCAGAAGTTCAGTGATTTGAGATATTACGGATATAATAATATGCAGCTGTAGTTCTTCAATAGCTCAATGTGTTAAGTATTCTCTGTTAAAAACACCACTACATTATTTGCTTTGTCCGACCATAACATTCTACGCCGGGAATGGAGAGTTATTGTTGATCAAGTACAGACCATTTATCATGGTAGGCATATCGTGACATAATCAGTCAGGTGTGACCGAGCTGTTGATTTGAAGGATTCTCATTATGGTTGGATGTGTTTTAAATCAATTAAAACCCTCGGAGCTCTACATTGTTAGCTGTGGAAATGGCCTCGGCCTTCAGCCTTTTCAACAGCTAAGAATATACAGCTCCTCGGGCTTTATCCTATACGTAACGTATAATGCACTGAACGTCTCCTGTGCATGTATGTCATGTGAGAGCGGTATTTCAAACATTATGAAATTAAGAATATTTAAAATAATAAATATTAACAGAAGTATAAAAAATTAATTGCTGTAACTAGTAGAAAAAACCCTCATTAATCAAGTATCGTAATCTATATTTACAAACTAATGAGTCATAACAAACAGGGGACGTTTATAAATCATGTGCGCATTATGTGATACGTGTGATATCATATTCCAATAAGATCTCAAGAAATCAAATGTTACCAGGGCTTAGTGTGCACTCAAGACGTGTTAATGTCAATCTGAGTTGTAGAATAGAAGGTTAATGTGCGGCTAAGCCCTGCGAACATGAGTTGTTAAGGCTCCTTGAATGTTGGTCCACCGTTTCGACGCTGACCCAACTTCAAAAAAGCTTTGACTCAGCCTCTCGTTTACTGCCCAGTAAACACAAAACATTTGCATAACATTGTACGAATGTTATGCAAATGTTTTGTGTTTACTGACGTTGGGCCAACATTGTACGAATGTTATGCAAATGTTTTGTGTTTACTGGGCATGATGCTGACAACAATAGAGGGACAAGCGGCAGACTGATTGCGTGCATTCAATTAGTAGTCAGACGACAGGTGTAGAAAGCTGTGTCTGAAACGGGCGGCTCCACTGTCAGGTCTGTATGCAATCTCCTCATGAATGGACCACAGCTGCGGACTCGTCATCCACGGACCTCTAACTAGAATAATCACAGCAGGATTCCTACAGTAGATCCATGGCGATGGCAGCTTTATCATGGACTGCGCGCTCTCTCTCACTTTCCTTCACTCACACATTGACTACGTCCCCATCTACACTCTCACAGAGTTGATCCATGGTGATGACAGCTGTACCATTGATTACGCAACCATCTACACTCTCAGAGAGTTGATCCATGGTGATGACAGCTCTATCATTCACTATGCACCCATCTACACTCTTAGAGAGTAGATCCATGGTGATGACAGCTCTACCATTGACTACGCACCCATCTTACACTCTCAGAGAGTTGATCCATGGTGATGACAGCTCTACCATTGACTACACACCCATCTACACTCTTATAGAGTAGATCCATGGTGATGACAGCTCTACCATTGACTACGCATCCATCTACACTCTTAGAGAGTAGATCCATGGTGATGACAGCTCTCCCATTGACTACCCATCCATCTACACTCTTAGAGAGTAGATCCATGGTGATGACAGCTCTACCATTGACTACGCGCCCATCTACACTCTGAGAGAGTAGATCCATGGTGATGACTACTCTACCATTGACTACCCACCCATCTACACTCTTAGAGAGTAGATCCATGGTGATGACAGCTCTCCCATTGACTACCCATCCATCTACACTCTTAGAGAGTAGATCCATGGTGATGACAGCTCTACCATTGACTACGCACCCATCTTACACTCTCAGAGAGTAGATCCATGGTGATGACAGCTCTACCATTGACTACCCACCCATCTACACCCTTAGAGAGTAGATCCATGGTGATGACAGCTCTACCATTGACTACGCACCCATCTACACTCTTAGAGAGTAGATCCATGGTGATGACAGCTCTACCATTGACTACCCACCCATCTACACCCTTAGAGAGTAGATCCATGGTGATGACATATCTACCATTGACTACCCACCCATCTACACTCTTAGAGAGTAGATCCATGGTGATGACAGCTCTACCATTGACTACGCACCCATCTTACACTCTCAGAGAGTAGATCCATGGTGATGACAGTTCTACCATTGACTACACACCCATCTACACTCTTAGAGAGTAGATCCATGGTGATGACAGCTCTACCATTGACTACCCACCCATCTACACCCTTAGAGAGTAGATCCATGGTGATGACAGCTGTACCATTGACTACGCGCCCATTTACACTCTCAGAGAGTAGATCCATGGTGATGACAGCTCTATCATTAATTTCGCACCCATCTACACTCTCAGAGAGTAGATCCATGGTGATGACAGCTCTATCATTGACTACGCATCCATTACACTCTTAGAGAGTAGATCCATGGTGATGACAGCTCTACCATTGACTACGCGCCCATCTACACTCTTAGAGAGTAGATCCATGGTGATGACAGCTCTATCATTGACTACGCACCCATCTACACTCTTAGAGAGTAGATCCATGGTGATGACAGCTCTACCATTGACTACGCACCCATCTATACTCTTAGAGAGTAGATCCATGGTGATGACAGCTCTACCATTGACTACACACCCATCTATAATCTTAGAGAGAAGATCCATGGTGACGACAGCTCTACCATTGACTACGCATCCATTACACTCTTAGAGAGTTGATCCATCGTGATGACAGCTCTACCATTGACTACGCACCAATCTACACTCTTATAGAGTAGATCCATGGTGATGACAGCTCTACCATTGACTACGCACCCATCTACACTCTTATAGAGTAGATCCATGGTGATGAAAGCTCTACCATTGACTAAGCATCCATCTTACACTCTTATAGAGTAGATCCATGGTGATGACAGCTCTACCATTGACTACGCACCCATCTACACTCTCAGAGAGTAGATCCATGGTGATGACAGCTCTACCATTGACTACGCACCCATCTACACTCTTAGAGAGTAGATCCATGGTGATGACAGCTCTACCATTGACTACGCACCCATCTACACTCTTAGAGAGTAGATCCATGGTGATGACAGCTCTACCATTGACTACGCACCCATCTACACTCTTAGAGAGTAGATCCATGGTGATGACAGCTCTACCATTGACTACGCACCCATCTACACTCTTATAGAGTAGATCCATGGTGATGACAGCTCTACCATTGACTACGCACCCATCTACACTCTCAGAGAGTAGATCCATGGTGATGACAGCTCTACCATTGACTACACACCCATCTACACTCTCAGAGAGTAGATCCATGGTGATGACAGCTCTACCATTGACTACGCACCCATCTACACTCTTAGAGAATAGATCCATGGTGATGACAGCTCTACCATTACCTACGCACCCATCTACACTCTCAGAGAGTAGATCCATGGTGATGACAGCTCTACCATTGACTACGCACCCATCTACACTCTTAGAGAGTAGATCCATGGTGATGACAGCTCTACCATTGACTACACACCCATCTATAATCTTAGAGAGAAGATCCATGGTGATGACAGCTCTACCATTCACTATGCACCCATCTACACTCTTAGAGAGAAGATCTATGGTGATGACAGCTCTACCATTGACTACCCACCCATCTACACTCTTAGAGAGTAGATCCATGGTGATGACAGCTCTACCATTGACTACGCACCCATCTACACTCTTAGAGAGTAGATCCATGGTGATGACAGCTCTACCATTACCTACGCACCCATCTACACTCTCAGAGAGTAGATCCATGGTTGTGACAGCTCTACCATTGACTACGCACCCATCTACACTCTCAGAGAGTAGATCCATGGTGATGACAGCTCTACCATTGACTACGCACCCATCTACACTCTTAGAGAATAGATCCATGGTGATGACAGCTCTACCATTACCTACGCACCCATCTACACTCTCAGAGAGTAGATCCATGGTGATGACAGCTCTACCATTGACTACGCACCCATCTACACTCTTAGAGAGTAGATCCATGGTGATGACAGCTCTACCATTGACTACGCACCCATCTACACTCTTAGAGAGTAGATCCATGGTGATGACAGCTCTACCATTGACTACGCACCCATCTACACTCTTAGAGAATAGATCCATGGTGATGACAGCTCTACCATTACCTACGCACCCATCTACACTCTCAGAGAGTAGATCCATGGTGATGACATCTCTACCACTGACTACGCACCCATCTACACTCTTAGAGAGTAGATCCATGGTGATGACAGCTCTACCATTGACTACCCACCCATCTACACTCTTAGAGAGTAGATCCATGGTGATGACAGCTCTACCATTGACTACGCACCCATCTACGCTCTCAGAGAGTAGATCCATGGTGATGACATCTCTACCATTGACTACGCGCTCATCTACACTCTCAGAGAGTAGATCCATGGTGATGACAGCTCTACCATTGACTACGCATCCATCTACACTCTTAGAGAGTAGATCCATGGTGATGACAGCTCTACCATTGACTACCCACCCATCTACACTCTTAGAGAGTAGATCCATGGTGATGACATATCTACCATTGACTACCCACCCATTACACTCTTAGAGAGTAGATCCATGGTGATGACAGCTCTATCATTGACTACGCATCCATTACACTCTTAGAGAGTAGATCCATGGTGATGACAGCTGTACCATTGACTACCCACCCATCTACGCTCTTAGAGAGTAGATCCATGGTGATGACAGCTCTACCATTGACTACGCACCCATCTACGCTCTTAGAGAGAAGATCCATGGTGATGACAGCTCTATCATTGACTACGCACTCATCTACACTCTTAGAGAGTAGATCCATGGTGATGACAGCTCTACCATTGACTACGCACCCATCTACACTCTTAGAGAGTAGATCCATGGTGATGACAGCTCTATCATTGACTACGCACTCATCTACACTCTTAGAGAGTAGATCCATGGTGATGACAGCTCTACCATTGACTACGCACCCATCTACACTCTTAGAGAGTAGATCCATGGTGATGACAGCTCTACCATTGACTACGCACCCATCTACACTCTAGGAGAGTAGATCCATGGTGATGACAGCTCTACCATTGACTACGCACCCATCTACACTCTATAGTTGATCCATGGTTGTGACAGCTCTACCATTGACTACGCACCCATCTACACTCTTAGAGAGTAGATCCATGGTGATGACAGCTCTACCATTGACTACCCACCCATCTACACTCTTAGAGAGTAGATCCATGGTGATGACAGCTCTACCATTGACTACGCACCCATCTACACTCTTAGAGAGTAGATCCATGGTGATGACAGCTCTACCATTGACTACCCACCCATCTACACTCTTAGAGAGTAGATCCATGGTGATGACAGCTCTACCATTGACTACGCACCCATCCACACTCTTAGAGAGTAGATCCATGGTGATGACAGCTCTACCATTGACTACGCACCCATCTACACTCTTAGAGAGTAGATCTATGGTGATGACAGCTCTACCATTGACTACGCACCCATCTACACTCTTAGAGAGAAGATCCATGGTGATGACAGCTCTACCATTCACTATGCACCCATCTACACTCTTAGAGAGAAGATCTATGGTGATGACAGCTCTACCATTGACTACCCACCCATCTACACTCTTAGAGAGTAGATCCATGGTGATGATAGCTCTACCATTGACTACGCACCCATCTACACTCTTAGAGAGTAGATCTATGGTGATGACAGCTCTACCATTGACTACCCACCCATTTACACTCTTAGAAAGAAGATCTATGGTGATGACAGCTCTACCATTGACTACCCACCCATCTACACTCTTAGAGAGAAGATATATGGTGATGACAGCTCTACCATTGACTACCCACCCATCTACACTCTTAGAGAGTAGATCCATGGTGATGACAGCTCTATCATTCACTTTGCACCCATCTACACTCTTAGAGAGTTGATCCATGGTGATGACAGCTCTACCATTGACTACCCACCCATCTACACTCTTAGAGAGTAGATCCATGGTGATGACAGCTCTACCATTGACTACGCACCCATCTACACTCTTAGAGAGTAGATCCATGGTGATGACAGCTCTACCATTGACTACGCACCCATCTACACTCTAGGAGAGTAGATCCATGGTGATGACAGCTCTACCATTGACTACGCACCCATCTACACTCTATAGTTGATCCATGGTTGTGACAGCTCTACCATTGACTACGCACCCATGTACACTCTTAGAGAGTAGATCCATGGTGATGACAGCTCTACCATTGACTACCCACCCATCTACACTCTTAGAGAGTAGATCCATGGTGATGACAGCTCTACCATTGACTACGCACCCATCTACACTCTTAGAGAGTAGATCCATGGGGATGACAGCTCTACCATTGACTACCCACCCATCTACACTCTTAGAGAGTAGATCCATGGTGATGACAGCTCTACCATTGACTACGCACCCATCTACACTCTTAGAGAGTAGATCTATGGTGATGACAGCTCTACCATTGACTACACACCCATCTACACTCTTAGAGAGAAGATCCATGGTGATGACAGCTCTACCATTCACTATGCACCCATCTACACTCTTAGAGAGAAGATCTATGGTGATGACAGCTCTACCATTGACTACCCACCCATCTACACTCTTAGAGAGTAGATCCATGGTGATGATAGCTCTACCATTGACTACGCACCCATCTACACTCTTAGAGAGTAGATCTATGGTGATGACAGCTCTACCATTGACTACCCACCCATTTACACTCTTAGAAAGAAGATCTATGGTGATGACAGCTCTACCATTGACTACCCACCCATCTACACTCTTAGAGAGAAGATATATGGTGATGACAGCTCTACCATTGACTACCCACCCATCTACACTCTTAGAGAGTAGATCCATGGTGATGACAGCTCTATCATTCACTTTGCACCCATCTACACTCTTAGAGAGTTGATCCATGGTGATGACAGCTCTACCATTGACTACCCACCCATCTACACTCTTAGAGAGTAGATCCATGGTGATGACAGCTCTACCATTGACTACCCACCCATCTACACTCTTAGAGAGTAGATCCATGGTGATGACAGCTCTATCATTCACTATGCACCCATCTATACGCATACAGAATACATCAATACATCAATGGTGATGACAGCTTTACCAGACAAATAGACAGACAGACATACAGAGATACAGACAGACAGACACATATTTTATTGACATAAAGAACAGTCACAACAGACTTATTTTTAATAAAAAATGATGGCTAATTTGCTATAATCACACGGCAATTTACATGGTATCACATGTTGAATGGCATTGCAGTAACAAAACACTGGATATTGTATTGACTACGCTTTCATTTATACTTTTAGCGAATACATCAATGGAATACCTCATGGTCATAATTTGCACAAGCAGATTTTTAAATGATAGAATCTTACATTGTATGTGTTTTTTTTTGTATAAACATATTTTATTTTGCAATTGAAACAAATACAAAAATGTAATACAGGGTTTCTCTTGCTACATGGCTACTGATGACCGGTGATGTCTGTGTCGTGGCAATCGATAAAAGGATCCTGGTGCAAATCTTTTGGTCGAGAGCTGACAGGGAGATCACACAAAATGAATTTATTAGTGGTACACAGGGCAAGGGCTAAGGTATTAAAGCACAATTAGATCCTGACAATAATGGCAGCAACAAGGAAACGTAGGGTGAAAGTTGATGTAAGTTTGTTTTGTCAAACCCTGGTGCCAACTGAAATGCTAACCAGTAGTGATCTCACCCATCTCAGTATAAATAAGCTCATACTGAGAGAGATGAGAAAACACTTTCAGTCCGATAAATTTAACATAGTTAATGTAAATCTCTGGGTTGTGATTATAAATGTTTCGACTGCAATAACCAATTCTGGTAAGTCGCCCGACGGAGCATTACCAAAAAGTACAGTGTTTAGAGTGGGGGTTAATTGAAGTTGAAACAGTTCAGCTGTAAGCTCTTCCCTAGCAATGTGATGCAGTGGACAGTCAAAAAAATAATGTTCAGGGATTTCTATTACACCACAGGGACAGTTGGGACTATCAGCAACGTGATTTTGATACAAATGGTAT
This sequence comes from Flabesymbios commensalis, assembly GCA_964017125.1. Taxonomy (NCBI): domain Eukaryota; kingdom Metazoa; phylum Annelida; class Polychaeta; order Terebellida; family Flabelligeridae; genus Flabesymbios; species Flabesymbios commensalis. The sequence continues at coordinate 15,549,658 of OZ024905.1, forward strand.
AGCAGTTCACTGCACTGCATTCTAATTCTAGCTAATGTAATGTTAATTCGTCTGGAATACATGTAAAAATACGATATTTTGTTAGGTAAACTGCGATATAAATATGCTTTAAGGTTATTGCGATCATCTATATTTTCACATGTCTCGTCTGTGGAGTTCCAATTGTTAGTTGTGGATGGGAAAAAATAATTTCTAAAAGTTTCAGTTCGTGTGTGGAATTGACTGAGGTCTGACCTATTTCGCAGTTGATAACGGTTCTGAGCTCTAAACTGGACGGATGGGTGGAGATCCTGTTGTAAATAGTTAGGTGCATCACCATGAACGATGTCGGCAAATAAATATAATTTTCTACGTTCACGACGGGCCTGTAATGATTCCCAGCCTAGTTCCGAAAGAATTGTTGCATATGCAGTATCTTTTATGGCCCGGGAACAATTTTATCGGCACGTTTTTGAATTCTTCCAAGACGTGTATTGTCACCATCAGATCTGTTATCAAAAGCCACATCGCTCGAATATAAGATATATATAAAATTTCTAGGGTTTCCAGGTTTAATTTAAAACGTAGCGCTTCAAGTTGACACAGTCTTTTATCAGCACGAGCATTTATGTCATCAACGTGATTATTCCATTTTAGATCAGGAGAAAATGTTAGACTTAGATGCTTGTGAACATTGACAGACTCTAAACTAGCTCCAAAAAAAGATAACGGCATAGGAACTGCTGTGGTTGGTCGTAAAGAAAGTGACATATCACAAGTTTTTTGAATACTGAAAGTTACAAGCCACTGTTTGGACAAGGTATCAATACGGGCGAGATCTCTGTCCAGGACATCTTTGTTATTGTTGTATAAATTTGAAACCATATAAAACAAACTATCGTCTGCAAATAAACTAATTTTACTCTCCAACCCTTCTTTAATATCTATAATATATCTATAAATATAAGGAATAATAGGGGACCGAGAACAGACCCTTGTTGAACTGCTACTATTGTGCCATATTCAGAAGAATGACCGTTTATCACAACGCATTGTTTTCTGTCGGTTAAATAGTCACAAAACCATTCGTTCAGAGAACCAGTTATGCCATTATTTTTCAATTTATGCAGTATACCAGCATGCCACACTCGATCAAAGGCTTTGTAAATATCAAAAAAACTAAGCGCACTTTTTTTTTATTATCCAATGCCTCGCAGAAAACATGGTATAAATTTACAAGTTGATGTGTTGTGCTGTGCCCTGGCATAAAGCCAGATTGATTGCTGTAAATTAGGTTATTATCTCGAATGTAGTTAAATGTATATTTAAAAACTGCTTTTTCCATGACTTTGCCGACGCAGCTTAATAGGGATATAGGCCTATAATTGTTAAGCTGTGATGTATCACCTTTTTTAAAAAGTGGCGAGACATTGACTTTTTTCCAGAGAGAAGGGAATTTATTTTGTTGCATGGACATATTAAATAAGCGAGTTAGTGAGGAACAAATATGCACTGCTGTGTGCTTCAGCATTTTGGACTTGATGTAATCGGGACCACTGGCTTTATTTGGATCAAGTGATTTCAATATATCTAAAATATCAGTGCTAGTAAAAGTTATTCTAGTTATTCTAGCTGTAGTTAGAAAGTTGGAATCAGGAAGGGTGGCTCCTGATGTATCTATTTTAGAGTTTTCTAAGAAAAAAATGTTTAAAAATGTAGCCTTTTCGTATGGGTCGTTTGTGATCGAGCCGTCTTGCTGGCTAAGTGCTGGAATAGTTGTAGATTTAGTTTTAGTTTTTAAAAGACCTTTTACGGTCTGCCACAAAGGTCTAGATGAAGGGAAATTATTAATTTTGTCGACTTGCCTCTGTTCAAAATGATCTTTGACGGATTTTAGTTTATGAACATAATTATTTCGCGAAACTTTAAGTAGTTCCCAGGTTTGAATAGTACGGTAATTTTTCGCCCGTTTATATAATCGATCACGTCGCCTTCGTAAACAGCGAAGTTTTAAAGTGTACCAAGGGTTGTCCCAAGGTCTTAGTGTTGTCATTTTATTAGGAATAAATGTGCGTGCTGAATTTATAAAATTGTCAGTCCACCTTGAGGCACAAACGTCTACATCAATATCAACAAAACAAGGATTCCAATCATTATATAAAAGGGCCTCGTTAAAACCATCCCAGTCAGCTTTGTTGTACTGCCAAATTAACCTATTATATGCCGATGGTCTGTGTACTTTAATTAGAGGAATGTTAGTCAACACCTGACAGTGATCACTGCGTCCCAGCGGTGAGTGAATTGCGATGCTATCTGGTTTTATGTTGTCTGAAGTGAAAATTTGATCAAGTGTGGTAGCTGACGTTGATGTTATTCGAGTTGCTTCACTGATATAAAAATTAAAAGAAACAGATTGGCAAAAGTACTCAAATTTGTTCCACATGGGTCTGTTCCTAGGATCCGCGTTAAAATCCCCAAACATAATTAAGTTATTGTAACCAGCATTTCTAATAGATTCAACAGAGTCTTGAATGTTTTCCCAGAAAATATCACCTTCCGTCTGCGAACGATAGCAAACACAAACAGCTACAGCATGTGTTTGAGTTTTAATCTCGACCCAAAGGGCTTCTACTGTGGGTGTTTCAAAATTATATAAACGTTTGGCAATACATGAATCGGAGACATAAAGAGCAACTCCTTGTATGTGTTTTTCCAGCATAATGAACTAAAATATAGTTATTTATAACACTAATAACAATAGTTGTACTGGCTATTCCACCAGTGTAGCAGCATTCATATCTGGCACTAATCACATATACCTCGCCTGTGGTGCATAATTAATAGACAGTAATGGTAATTATGGCAGAGAATGTAACATAAAGAATGAATATCGATCTATATGCTTAGAAAGCTTAGTAATGTTTTGCAGGAAGGCAAAAATATAAAAGCAGGATATTAACTACCTTTCTCTGAGCCATTATTTCACAGCAGAACAAAGGCTGTAATCTACACTTAGTATACTACCGCAATCTACACTTGCTATAATATAGCTCTTGATGTTAAATACGCGAAAAAGATATCGGTAAATATATTTACACAGAACCAGGTAAATCTAAACGATCGGCGTTTTTTTCGATAAAGCTGGAAAATGTCCAGCTTAAAATGACTGAAAACTGTTTCAGGACAATTTGTTTTGGCATTTAAATATCAAATCCTTTTGGGTTGGTGTGATGATGTCCACAGATTATTTCACCCAATTCCAGCTGAGCGCGATCAAGTCTATTTCCATCCTCAGAGATGATCTACTGCCGGTGATTATAAGGAAAACCCGAAATAATCCGCAAACTCCATAAATGTCAGTGCATTATTTCTGCCTTGTCGGTTTTCTGGAGCTGTGCGTGATCAGCCGTGTTTGGACTTTTGATTAACCCATTTTAAACCTGCTGACGTGGTAAGACCGGTTAAGGCCGGTGACCTTGAGCACGGGAACTCCCCTCAATGGACCTGGTAGTCTATCATTAAGCCTCTCAACTCACCTTAACCTACCTTAACATCGCATTGTTAACGGAAATACTACCTGATTACACGAAGGTCATTTTAATCATATTTTTAACACGATTTTTAAGCAAACCATAAATATATCACAAATACGATACAAACGGCTTCATAATCAAATATTAATAAGATGAGCGACTCAGATGACGTCAGCACAGCAAACACGATTCATTCGACCAATGTTAATGCAACGCTGGTTCACCGTCTGCGATGCTGTCCCAACATTAAATCAACATTGGGTGAATGTGTCGTGTTTGCTGGAAAGCTATTTATAGAATCGCTGGTCTCAATCAGCTAATCTATAGTTATTCTTCATTGACGCCTTATTGCATTCTATTCTGTGAAACTCAATGACCTTACCTCCTTTGTTTTCACCCAGCTGGCTAATACAATGAAGGGGGAGGGGTCTTGTTTTCACCGAGTGCGTCACTGCGTTTCACAGAATGAAGTATGGGGGAGGGGGTGTTATATAACCTTGTTTTCACCGAGTGACGTCACTGCGTTTCACAGAATTCACATTGTAGTTCATGATAGCTCAGTCATGATATATAGCTCTATAGTAGCATAACTTCAGAAAGACGGCCTCAGTATTTTATTGCTCTACCCAGCGAGCACAAAACATTTGTATAACATAACATTATAAAAATGTTATGCAAATGTTTTGTGTTCGCTGGCTTTTTCGTCTATATTAGATTGGAAACAATGAAGCTTATCTCACCGTCAACCATGTCATCAAATATGTACGAAAGGTTCTTTTTTTATCGCTCTGATAATAAAATGTAGTATGTGGCGAGTAAATTCAATATTGTTATAAATTAATCTAATAAATAACCTTTATCATGTTTATAATAACCTAAAAACCTAAATAACCTGAAAGTTTTTCGTATCGTATTTTGATGATTGTTTATCACGTTTATATAGATCTATCTAATACACAATACTACAAAATTGCTATTTTGTAATACATATAATGTGATTTCATGCAATCAAACTTGACAAATTGAACATCACGCATAAATAATACCATTGAGATATAAAGGGCGTTATTAGCATATAACCCATTCGGATCAGCTAATCCCCGTCCATCATTAAGTTATTATTTAAACATCCCGATCATTAGTACAGGAGCTGTGGGAATATTATTAAACTTACAAAACGAGAGTTTTGGTCTGAAGGGCAATGTCATCTTATTCATCTCATCATCACCAGGAGGTTCTCCTGGCCCAGTATATCGTATATGTGCACACAGGTGGTCTAAAACCGCACTCATTCATTTCATTCATTCATTCATTCATTCATTCATTCATTCATTCATTCATTCATTCATTCATTCATTCATTCATTCATTCATTCATTCATTCATTTATTTATTCATTCATTTATTCATTCATTCATTCATTCATTCATTCATTTATTCATTCATTCATTCATTTATTCATTTATTCATTCATTCATTTATTCATTCATTCATTCATTCATTCATTCATTCATTCATTCATTCATTCATTCATTCATTCACTCATTCATTCATTCATTAATTCATTCATTCATTCATTCATTTATTCATTCATTCATTCATTCATTCATTCATTTATTCATTCATTTATTCCATATTAACCCCCGGTCACGATTATATTCGTGTTTTTTTTTAATTTGCACATTAGACACCAGCTTGGTTACCATGGTAGCATGTTAAAGATAAAATATCAATCAACAATATTTCAAATATTTTGACCTCTATTTTGTAAAATCTTAATAATTTTCACTCACTTGAAGTTGTGAATCGCGTAACCGAGACACAACTTCAAGTAAGTGAAAATTCCAATGAAATGACTTAGCGGTTAAAGGCTGGAAGTCTGCGTACAGCGGTAAAACGTTGAGAGAACTGTGTCCCTGCTGCAGGGCCAGTCACCTATTACCACCTCCATTGTGCTCCTCCCCAGTGATAGATTACATTAATTTCCTGAAAAGCCCCCACATTCACTACATTGATATGCATTACCCCCGAAATGAGACGCATTACCTTATAGGCTGATGCCCCTGGAGGAATGCGCATGCCCTTGAGACGGCGGCATGATTCGAGGAATCGTTCCACAGGTTTCTTTTCAATTTAAATAGAGACGTTCACAGGCCTACAAGTCGAACAGAAATCCTTGCTAAATGTCAAAAACATAAAGTTATTTTTATCTGGTGAAGGGGTTTTAATATGATATTGTCCAAAGGCAGCAATTAGAAATATATCCCTGGATATAATTATCCCCATGACGGTTGTAGGCCTTTAACCTGTAATCAACACTGTACTAGTATATAAGAGGAAATATTCCAGACACCTATAAACCACCTGAATCATGATTTGAATAGATTAGTTGTTGTACGGTGTTGTCCACATATAATAGTACAGCGGTCCAATTATTCAGGGATGTGAGGTCTACTAGTAATATATTCCTAATCTACGTTTAATTTTTGTTAATACTTTAATATTATTCTACATGTATTACCGGTATGTTAACGCTCATGTGATATACTGAATTGGTCGTTAGAAATATATTGTTGTTGTATGGGTTTAACTCAAATATCTCAATTTTTTATTTTTTATTTCAAAAAGACTGGTTATGTTTTTTTACCAAATCATAACTGGAGTATAGTTATACATCACCGTATGCACAATCCAATTGAACTAAAAATGCACGTCATATGTAGCATGTCCTATTACAGTGACCTTCACCTGAGCAATATGACCTTCATATTCATCTGGCATATATACTTGTCAATTTATCAAATCTTGGCCCATTTACTACTGTCAAATATTTGTTCTCTATTCATTACATCAAGAAAACACAAGAGATGTCTTGTGTATTCTTGATCAAATTTATATAAGTCATGCAGATTTTGACTCAAATGAAAGCTGTGCGATGAGATATATTGTTTCATTATTATGGACGTATTGTTCAATGAAAAACTTTTTACAAAAGCATTACATAGATCTGGTAAGGCGGGATATATCTGGCACATGGCTATGTGGTGTGGTGATGTATCTACAAATGTGACTAGTGAGCAATAAGAGTTGACAGCGCTTCCTGTAATGACGTGGGCAACTTGAGAAATGGCGAATAAATGCCTTATTTGGAGGAAATGATACCTCTCCTCAACCAATCACTGCTCTACGTGTCACAATGATTACTTCACCCTGCCGACTGTCACCAGTATACATCTCATGAGAAAAGCCGGCGTGGTGGAGTAGCCATAAAAACGGTAAATCTCAGTGTCTCTACTATCATCTCAACAGCATGCTGTGAATACATTGAATTGTCAAATTGTTAAATACACTCTAAATGTTCTTGAGTCTCAGCTGTTTTTAGATTACTGAGAAAGCTGAAAAAATATATTCCTCTGCATAAAAGACTCAACACATCCCAATAATAATTATCGCCACTATTTAAAAACGTCCCTTTCTGAGCCCAAATATTACCATTATTCAATATGTCCATATATATATATATGTGAATCCAAACTTTTATCAATCCTTCCACTTGTGAGCCCAAACATTTATCAATAAATCTATTAATCAATAATTGTGGTTGTGAGCCCAAACATATACCAAGTTGTTCATACTTCTACTTCTGAAATATTTCAGCGCTTAAAGTGTTATATAATAGTTAGCCCTTCAACCCTTTCAGGCCTTAGTTTACCATTGTCATCTTCATCCACTACAAGCCGCGAATTGCTGTCGCAATTCTCGACTTGTAGTGGATGAAGAAGATTTGATGTTGTTTAAAAATTGTAGAAAATTGCCATGTATTGGTAAACCAGTTTCATAGAAATATTCACTCTAAAACCCTTAGTTGTAGGAAAATTAAGTCTGTTTTCAGGGATGTAAAATGATGCTTTAATGCATTGTGAGGGCTTAAAGGGTTAAGCCCCCACGATGCATTAAAGCATCATTTCACATCCCTGAAAACAGATTTAATATTCCTACAACTAAGGGTTTTGGAAGAAAAATTTCCATGAAACTGAATAACCAATACATGGCAATTTTCTACAATTTTTTCCTCACTTCATGTCATAAGTCGAGAATTGCGACAGCAATTCGCGGCTTGTAGTGGATGAAGATGACAATGATAAATTCAGGCCTGAAAGGGTTAAGAAGATGATGTAGTTTGCTGTGTGTTTGTTGAGATCCTGACTAATGTTGTCAGGTGATTGAGTTTACACGGTCTCCGTGCTGTGTAACTAACATCATTTGCAGGTTTTCATGTGCTCAGTTTTACCAGAATAGTGTTGTCACGGAGGCATTGATAGGTTTTGTTAATCACGACGTTCTTGACAATCATCTGGGAATCAGAGCGCGACGTGAACGAGATTTGAGGACAATGGGATTACAGTTGTCTCCGTTGGTCACTGCTATTGGTGTTACCCGGCAATGTTATTAACCACATAACTTGATAATCTCACTTATAAATAAACTAATGTCACTAATAGAAATAACAGATTGTTCGGTAATAAAAATCCAATTATCTGATATTAGTGAATTAGAAAAGGCGTGGCTGAGTGTTCTTCTTCAGAATGAAAACGAAAACAATTGTTTGATAAATTCACAGAATATAAATATTTATGAAAAATATCATACATAGATTAACATTACAAATATAACATTCGCCATATAAGTCTATGGTATATCTACTGACAATCAACATGTGTCTAATAACAATGTTTTTATCAACGACGCATAAACAGAATACTTATTATTGAACAAATACTCTAAAGAAATGCCCATATGATTCCCTGTCATAAGCCTTTTATAGGTAATTAACGCCTACAGCCAGGCTATTGACACAGGTCGTACTGTGGGTTTGGTGGAAGAAATTGCCGTAGCAACTCAGTTCTCAGTCAATGAAAATACCATGTGTCGGGAGTAAACGACCCACAAGTTAAAATACTTTGGGGGCAAAAATTCGAGTTGTCAAAGTTCAAGCCAAATACATGTAGGCCTATTTGACGATCGTGTGATGCCAACATAAATATTCACATAAATATTCGATATCATTATTCGAGTAACATGATTATGCTGAACATTTTCTTGAACACGCATCATATATAGGCCTATATGTATATTTTATTCTGGCAACAAATACCCATTATTATCATCTAATATGCGTTTACCACCTGAATCAGATATCAGCTGCTGTATTACCTTGTATGGTGTAAATTATATTGTTAAAACCCCAACGAAAACATATGACAAAAGGCAAATATTTATCTTCTCAAAACAGAATTATTGCCTTATCATTCATTTAATAATTATTTTGATTATCCAAATTCTAGATGAATTCAGGGGATGTTCACGGCGTACCATGACCCTTGGTGACCTGATTGTTATCAGGCATCATTAAACTATAGTGTTACTTAAAAAAATAAAAACCTGTGTAGTTACTACATTTAATTTTGATAGATATATCTTATGTAAGGTATCAATAAAATACAGACATTATATTATCATAAAGAGAAAAAATATTGCATGACAAAATACGGCTGAAGAGGCAAGGGGAATTAAAATTGTCAATAACAGCTGTTGTCATGCTAAAAATAGAATAAAACGGAGCTAATAAGATATAATTTCAAATGCTCTTATGTAATTATGTAAAATAGGAAATACAATAAACAAATTACAGAGGCACTATAATGGGTATAAATTGCACGAGCAAATACGGCTGGAGGGAAAAGGAAATATAAACGCGTCAAGAGAATCTGCATGCTAAAAACAGCAAAATCTGAAATAATTAGAAAGGCCCCTAGTCCGTGTAAAAATACGTCGAATAGGAAATAACATTTGCAAGTTAAAGAGGCACTGAAATTGTTATAAATTGCATAATAAAGTACGGCTGAAGAGGAAAAGAAATTTAAATCCTCAAGAAAGCTAATTTCGGACTAAAACAACAAAAATTGTAATTAGATATAATATGTAGTTGCAAAGAGACTTATTTCATATAAACTTAAGTCAAATGGGGAAACAAATTTTAAAATAGCAAGCACTGCAATGGGTGTAGATTACATGAGGGGGGCAAGGAAATGTTAAATTCTCAATAAAAGTAATTTGCATTATGAAAACAGTAAAAACAAAAGTCATTTGATATAAGTGGAAGGGAACTGAAGGCTGAAGGGGAAGTTAATAATCAGGGGTTATTAGAAGACATTAGTTGGAATTAGAAGCCATCAGATGAAATTGCAAAAGCCCTTATTTTACATAAATTATGTAAAATGGAAAAGAATTTTAAAATGACAGAGGCATTGAAATGGGTATACTTTGCATAGGCTAAAGGGGCAAGGAAATTGTGTTTAAAAACGATTTTTATGCTAAAACATCAAAAACGGAAGTAAATAGGTATAATTTAAAAGTTAAATGTTAAATTACATAAAATTGGAAGTAAGATTTAAAAATTAAGTCACTCATAAGGGTATAAATTGCATAAAAACAGGCTGAAGGGACAGGGAAAATAAAATGCAAAGTTATAGCTATTTTCAGACCAAAACAGCAAAAACAGAAGATTAATGCATAGGCCCTTAGTTCACATAAGATAACTCGAGAAAATTGGCAATGCAATTTAAATCCCCAATAACAGCTATTTTCAGTCTAAAACAACAACAAAATAAGTAATTAGATATAATTGCAAAAGTATGTCAAACTGGAAATAAAATTACAAAGGCACTGAAATAAGTATAGCTTGTCCGAAAAAATACGGCTGAAGGGGCAAGGTAATTTGAAATTCCTAATAAATGTGTTTTTTTATACTAAAACAACATAAAAATAAATAAATAAAATATTATTGCGAATGCCCTTAGTCTACGTAGAAATTGTATGAAATAGAAAATAAAAATTATCAGCTAGAGGATCTAAATGAGCAATAAACGGTTGAAGGAGCAAGTTCAGACGTCATTAAAATATAGTTCTACTATAAGAAAACACACAAACAAATATATAATTATTATATTGAATTTAAAGAGATATAGACCTATAGCGTTTAAATAGAGTTTCAATGATTAGGAGGTACTTATATATTGCATAACAACTCACTATCATTTCTTAATGCTGTGTCCTGCTTATACAGATTTGCGATCGAATTATTTATTTATACAGAATACATCTTACAGCAATTTTATAGAAATACTAACAGAAACAGACGAAAATAAAACCAAAAAATTAGTTTCATTTGTATATCATGCAGAGAAACTCAGAAGTATTAACATGATTAACTTAGCAAATATGTAATGATGTATTGATTTGTCCTGCACAAATAATGTAATGTAAATTATTTTGACTATGTAATGCATATTATGTATGTATATAACATGTGAGATTGTTTTGGACTATGGGCCCAAGGCCTTGAAAAAAAAAACATAAAATACTACTACACTCTTTCATAACATGCCAGAAAAAGATATCGCTAGATTACAATGCGTTCCGAACGGCCTTTCAAGAGTGGCAACTTAGGCCCCACGTTTTAGTCGTTCCGTTCCTATTCTAAAACAATTACATTGGCTTCCTGTCAAATTTCGCATTCATTTTAAAATATGCACAATAACTTTCCGAATCACAAAAGACAACAAACCTGCGTATTTGGCTGAATTACTTGTTCGGCCGAAATGCTCAAAAATATATATGCTCCACAAATTAAAATAAATTTGTTGTCCGGTAGGAAGGGACATTTTAGTTTTTTTTATACAAACAGCTCGTTTGGCAACCGGTCATGCATTTGCAGATGTGACTCTACTAGATGAGCAAACTCATGGATCATTGATAAATGGCTTTTAATCGCCACATTCCATTGATGATGAGCCAATTTGCTTACCATTCACAATTATAAAGTTTGTGTCATGCACATGCATGACCTCAGTTTCTCCCCAGCTACGATGTGACTTTGGCCCAACGGTGGTTTATTGTTGTGCCAACATCGATGGGCCAGCATTAGATCAACGTTGGGCCAATGTCTCATGTTTGCTGGGCGATCAGGAAGTTTTATTTTTACATAGTTTCACATTTCTGTTTTTGACGATTCTTAACATGAAATAACCTTTGTTGCCACAGTTTTAACTGCCCCTTCAGCCGTATATTTATTATGCAATGTATACCAATATCATAATAATTGGATATTCTATTTTTGAAAGGTTTTTTTGACATGAGAAACGTTTAATATATATATTTACATGAAATGCAATAATGACACGCTGTGCGTTTTTTAAAAGTAAAACTATTATCTAATGAGCTTAATAAATTATTATTAGTTTGCCCCTTCGACTGTTTTTACTCATCTGATCAGTTTATCGGGCATTGTTTTTTTTATTTCATATACTTTGACATTTTATCAAGCTGTATCTGATTACTCTGGTTTTTTGCTGTTTTCGGTAAGAAAATAATTATATTTTCTTGCCTCTTCATGTTATGAAATGGGTATAGATTTCATGAGAAAATACGGATGAGACATAATATATATTTGAAGTAAATTAACTAATTACATAGGTTTTGAGTAATATTATCTCTTGACGACACATAGTATTAAGTTGTCCCCTGTTCTGAGGGTAGTTTTTTCCCTTTTTACGTAATTTTACATGTAATATGTTTAATTACTTGTTTTGTCCGCTTCTTAACATAAACTTAACTTTTATTGTTAATTTTACATTAATGGCCCCTTCAGCCGTATATTTTGTCATTTAATGTATACCCATTTCATAATAATTGGAGATTTTATATTGTATAGCCTGAATTTTTATATTCCGAAAACACATATCCGAAACATGTAGGGCATGCCTCTATCATATCTGTGACCTGCGTCAAACGAGAAAAAGTCTATCCGTAGATCTTGCCAAGCAAATTGCAGTGGAACTGGTCATTGGCAAGTTAGATTATTGTAATTCACTGTTTCACAATATGCCAGAAAAAAATATCGCTAGATTACAATGCGTTCAGAACTGCCTTGCAAGAGTGGTATTAACCAAGGCCACACGGTTTAGTCGTTCCGTTCCTATTATAAAACGCTTACATTGGCTACATGTCAAACTTCGGATTAATTTTAAAATATTCACAATTATTTTCCGAAACCTAAAAGACAACCAGCCTGCATATCTGGCTGACTTACTTGTTCGGGGGAAATGTTCAAAATATTTACGCTCCACAAATGCAAATAGTTTGTTGTTCCCCGTATAAAAAACAAGACTAGGTCAAGAGCTTTCTCTATTATATGGCCCAGCCTTATGGAACGCCCTGCATGTGCCCATACGTAATGCCGAAACAATGTTTACATCACGGAAATTACTTAAATCTCACCTACAAGTATTTGATCTTGGTTTCCCACCCTAGCTCCTCAGTAGCCCGGCTCCCTGTTGCGAACCTACTTTGGCCTCGTTTATGACACATGATCATGCTAAGGATTTGTGCGCCTTTGAGCTCGGTCCGCTGAGGATATAGGCGCTATAGAATTTTGATTGATTGATTGATTGATTGATTGATTGATTGATTGATTGATTGATTGATTGATTGATTGATTGATTGATTGATTGATTGATTGATTGATTGATTGATTGATTGATTGATTGATTGATTGATTGATTGATTGATTGATTGATTGGGGCTGGCTGACTGGCTGGCTGGCTGGCTGGCTGGCTGGCTGGCTGGCTCCTTCCTTCCTTCCTTCCTTCCTTCCTTCCTTCCTTCCTTCCTTCCTTCCTTCCTTCCTTCCTTCCTTCCTTCCTTCCTTCCTTCCTTCCTTCCTTCCTTCCTTCCTTCCTTCCTTCCTTCCTTCCTTCCTTCCTTTCTTCCTTCCTTCCTTCCTTCCTTCCTTCCTTCCTTCCTTCCTCCCTTCCTTCCTTCCTTCCTTCCTTCCTTCCTTCCTTCCTTCTTTCCTTCCTTCCTTCCTTCCTTCCTTCCTTCCTTTCTCCCTTCCTTCCTTCCTTCCTTCCTTCTTTCCTTCCTTTCTTCCTTCCTTCCTTCCTTCCTTCATTCATTCATTCATTTATTCATTCATTTTTCACATGAGCAATTTTTAATGAAATGCAATAATCAGGTACGTTTTGATGTGTAAAGCTATTTTCCAATGAGCTTATTAGTTTTTTATTAGCTTCCCCCTTTAGTCGTTGTTGCTCATTCGATTAATTCTCCTGGTATTTCTTATTCCTATTTTACATAATTTTACATGAAATATGAGTCTTTAAAGCTATATCTGGTTACCTCGGTTTTTGCTGTTTTTGACAAGAAATAACTTTTGTTGACGATATTGATTTCCATTACCTTCTCAGCCGTATTTTATGATGCAATTTTACCGATTTCGTTTTTAAAGTAGAAGCACCTCTTAGCGACGCATTATAACTAACTTACACTTCATCAGCCGTTTATATCTCATTCGCTCCGTTCTTTGGGTATTTTGTTTAATATTTCTCTCTTTACATAATTTCACAGATTAGGCCTATTTGTATGTTTAATTAATTTTGTTTTCGCCGCGTCGTAACATAACTGTTATTGATAATTTTTAAATTACTTGCCCCTTCAGCCGTATATTTCGTCATGCAATGTAGGCACTATAAACATTTCATAATAATTGTATATTCTATATTTTATTGATTTTTCACATGAGAAATGTTTGATGAATCCCCTCAAATGAAATTAAAAAATCTAATTCTTTTTTTTTAAGTAAAACATTTTCTAATGAGCGGAATAAATTATTATTAGCTTGCCCCTTCAGCCGTTTTTTCTCATTTGACCAGCTCCTCTGGTATTTTTATTACATGTAATAAAAGTAGATCTATTTTAAGCCTTCTCTGCTACTCCGGTTTTTGCTGTTTTTGACATAAAAATATATTTTATTGTCAACTTTTCAATTCCGTTGTCGCTTCAGTCGTATTGTCTCATGCAATCTATACAAATTAATTAAAATCATATATTTATTCGATGTATGAAATATATGCTATATCTATAAATTAAATACAGTAATTATTTCTACATATGTTTTGATGCACGTTTTTTTAGTAGAAAACATATTTTTTGATTAGACCTTCAGTTTTGCGAAATTTGCAGTGTGGGTCTTGATGGCAGAGGAGCAGAAGAACGAGCTTTCAAATTTCGTGAAAATCAGCTGACAATTAATTGAGTAATCGGCCGAGAAAGGCGCTACCACTATAAAGACACGATGTTCAGTGGCGGATCCGAGGGGTGGGGGGTGTTTGGGGGGGTTCACCCCCCCCCCCCTCAGAAAAAATCATCACCTTATAAAAAATAAGGCTTATTTAGGGTTTTTTCTTATGATTTGGTGATATACTGAGTGAGAAACAGTGCCCAATATGCATTAGACTGCATGAGAAAGCCCTTGGAAATCAAAATTTTCCCCGGGGCGGGCTCTACAGTAAAATATTTTTTTGATTAAATTTAACCCCCCCTCACTGAAAAGCTAGATCTGCCCCTGATGTATGTTTGTCTGTTTGGGATAGCTAGCCCTACAAGCAGGCTAAACGGTCCTCTCGATAATTGTTTCATTGTTTGTCTCTAAATAAATATAAATAGTCAGTGATACCTTACAGATTTCGAAAGGGAAAAAAGACTTGGCTGAAATTGGTATCAGTGAAGCGAATTGGTGTACCACCTAGGGAGTGACAGCGCGGGGTCCCATACGGCGGGCGGTCCGCGACACACGTCTTCATATAATAGTATCGTGTATTTCTCTTTCTGCTACAGACAGTAACCATTCAGCCATTGATTTTCCCTTTTTATCATCCACAGCGTGTAATTCAACTAACATTCTGTCATTAACTGCTATTTATCTCGAAGGAAATAAAAATATTACGAAAGAAAAAACATTACCTTATTTTGAAAGTGGAAGAAGATCAACAGGACATATTATGTGAAAATGTATAGTTTATAAAATAATAGCAAAGGCGAAGAAAACATAAAATATCCATGATAGGTGATACGAATTGCACCAAGGAAAATAGTGAGACATAAAAGTTTAAACAAAAATGCAATGACTTATAAATTATGACTCTCGCTTCAGTTCGAGCCAGTTGTAATTCACGTACATAAAACAATATAGTAGGGGAGCCACGGCACTTTTAATCAACCGAACGAGTGGCAAAGGTCTGATAGTTGATTCCACCTCAGCAAATGGTCCTCTATTCAGAAACCCATTTCTTACAAGTACTGGTTGGTGCGAAGAGTATTTTGTATACGTTTTTTCACTTTTCGCGACCAAAAAAAGGCGTAAATCTCCTTTTTTTTTTTTAAATAAATATTTCGATTTTTTTTACTGTCACTCATCAAAATAATATCTCAACTGACCCAAAATATAATAAACACAATTAAAGACGTTTTAGTAAGCATTAAGTCGTAATTTAGTGACAAATTATTCAATTTTTATGAAAAAAATGCAAATTTCACTATTTTCAGGAAAGTTCAAATTATTCTTGAATTTTACACAAAAAAACCTGGAATAGTGTCTTATTATACTTTAAATAACTCCCTATGCTATATGTTATTAGGATAAAAATATATTTTAAAATATATAAATACATAAAAAACGACTGAATATGATACTATTTCCCCTACCCCGAATTTTTAGTTTTCGCGACAAAACATATATATATTTTTTAAGATATATATATATATTTTTTATTAAGAATTTTATTTTTTCATATGAGACTGATATAGATAATAAACACAATTATTGATGTATTGATAAGCATTGAACCGCAATTTAGACGCAAATTCTTCATTGTTCATGAAAAATGAATAAAATTGAACAATTTTCAAAAAATGTTCAAAATAATGTTGGCCTGTTGCAAAAAGAATGTGTTTTTTTCAAGAAAAGGGTGTAATGGGCGAAAACTGGCATATATGATTGTAAATAATGAACAAAAATGACCAGGGAGGGGTGCACAGTTGAGGTCTGTGTACCTTTTTACGGATCTAAAAAAACTCCCACTTTCAAGAAAATGATGAATAATTTCCCAAAAAAGGCTAAATTATGCTTGTAATGTGTTAGCATCTATTTTTATATCAAATTTTATTCAGAGGCTATATCAAGCAGGTATTATATATTGCTTAGGGTTTATTCTGAGATTAAACTACAGAAAATATAAAATTAGTTTTCCTATGATATATAATAAGTATATAGTATTGGTTCATTTCAAACAATATCAAGAAAAAAATCAAATTAGTGCACCTGTCTAGTATACAAAATAGGTCAAAGAATTAATTTTTATTGCAGTATTGGAAAAAATTATTTTTCATGATGTCAAAAAATGACCGATTTTGTCACGTACGACCCCCTCCTATCTTCAGATCATCAGTATTTTAACAAGAATCACTTATATTTTATATCATTAATATTTTATGTCACGTACGTCCCCCTAAGTGTCTCGTACGTCCCCCCTAGTATGACGACATCGTATTACAACTAAATTATATAAATGTATACATATAATTCATTTATTTATGATTATTGTCATATATCCCACAATATAAATTAATATGTATGCTTAAAAAATAAATTTTAACTCTATATTATAAGTCCCCCACCCCCCTCCCCACCATAAACTAATTAGCATTCCATGTAATGTTTGGACTGTACGTGAACCTATGCACATATAATTAAAGACTTAGACACTTAGGCCTTTCACCATGTTAATAAAAGAAATATTTGCTTTCATTTTAATAAAATTGTCTAATAGTGCCAGCATCAGGGGGACGTACGTGACATGTGACACACTGATATGGGTGCATATTTATGCACGATCTTATGGATTTGCAGTGCTCATATGCACTGTGGCAGAGGCTCCATATATATTTGGAATAGTCATAGACTCATCGAATAAATATTTGGCCTATTGGCAATTATATTATTTTTGTTCACTGCACTTTGTGGAATAAGAACAGCGTTTCTATTTAGACCAGCGATATAATGATTTGTATTGCCAGTTATTCAAAATTACGAAAATAACAACAAACTAAATATAAATAACAAATTAGGGACTATGTTTTTAATTGATATCATTTTTGAAGCCATCAAATTTAAATACCAGCTGGCTGTTTATCTTCAAACATCGACTACCAGTTAATAATTATCTCTACTTATTCAGTACATTTAATCAGAAAATATTGAGTTATCAGTGCAAACAAAGTTCTCAAAAGTTGAAAATTGTGTCAGATTTGATACCTTTATGATCACCAGGTAACAGACCGCAAGAGAAATGTATGCTGACAGCCAGATGGGCATAATTACTAGCACAGCCATTCCAGGGCAGGCTAGTGTCCCTGAAGATGCAGCGCAGCTGCAACTGAAAAAGACATCTTCAGAAAATAAAACCAAATATGAATTTTACTGGTACATCACCCCAGAATGAATCTGTCTGACAGACTGTGATGATGATAACCTGAATTGTTCTTCTGAATCAGTTGGTGGAATATTGATGCCCTTAACCCAGTTTTATCCAGGATAAATCATTACTGCAGTTTGCAGATGTAAAGCATGTAATTGCCTCAGTTGTATATTGGAATAATTGTAATACGTATACCCTTTATAAGTCTCAACTTCTGAGGGCTTAATTACATGTAGCAACCCTTGTCGTGATATGACCAGCGCTGTACAACATCAGTGTAAGGTGCAAATCGACTTGGCTGTTTTTTCATACAAAACAATTATTGAACCTTACTTTTTATTTTATTTTCTCCAATTAGACTTCAAGTGGAACATCTGCCATGTCACTGTTAGAATTTAAGCTGAATACACAATGACTGTATTCACAATGAATTTGTTATTTGTATTGACCTAAATAGATGTTTACAAAATATCAAGCTCATATTTAAATTGTTTCCAATCACATGGGAAAGCATGAAAGCTTTTAAGCATAAATATGTGTATGTAAAGAACATAGGACATTGAGCATCTGACAAGTAAAATAATTAATACATATATATCTCAAAGCCACAATTATGTCACGTACGTCCCCCTATATGTTTTATCCTTATTGCCCATTTACTCAATTACAATGCATATTATATTAGAGGAATTTGTATGTAAGATGTATGGAAGTTGTCAACAATTAGTAATTTTATGCCGTTTTTGAAATTTGCCAGAAAAGTTTCAAGCCACATGAGATTGAAAACCCATTATGAAAGCTAAAAGGATGTTAAGCATCACTCGACTCTCCCTGTAAGACTGTTCTTCTACAAAAAAAATGAAAAGAACAAATTACTGTTTCCGTATTTCGCATAAATCGATAAACAAGCATACTTGTTTGTGGAATGTGGAAAAAAATGGTTGGGAAGTGAAAAAAGGAAGATACTCCATATATTGGTTTTACGGGAGGCAGGGTCCAGAAATTTTGTCCGAAAGGTTGACTAATCAAAATCTAGAATGTGAAGACGATGATGATGAAGTTGATAATGCTGATTCATATGAACCAGGCACTGGGGACATTTAATACTGAAATGTGTGTGTTATATACATATGAAGTATAATTTCAGTTTATTCGAGTGAATGTTATATTTGCTTTAATAACAAATCTAGAAGTACATATATATGTAAAAACAGATTTTGTTTTCTATTCACCATGTTCATTGAAAGTTATTATTTCTAAAATAGTGGGGGTGAGGGATATTACATTATGTTATGTCGCTAATTGCATGGAATATTTTATTTGATCATATATTATTTCATATTATTGTTGAAAGCGTTTGGGAAAATTTTGATGAAATTAAAATAAATAAGTAAGTGTAAAGGTTACCATTTCCTAAGTTAAAGGAATATCTTAATATTCAGTCGGTTTTATTATCTTTATGTAATTTTTTGTACATGATGTTTTTTTCTTGTAACCATATACAACATGGGAAGTCACTTATGGAATATCATGATGACGAAAGTGAGAAAGAAATATATTAATTTATTTTGTGAAAAATTATGATATCCCTTTTTTTGTCGCGTAAACTAAATATAACAGAAGACATCAGTAATATTATAGCATCATATTCAGTCCATTTTATTATATTTATAAATTTTTTGGCTAGTATTCTCTTAAAACCATATAGCCGAGAAATCATTTGAAAGTACAATAAGAAATTATTTTATGGGTTTGTAACATTATTTTGAACATTTTTTTAAAATAGTTCAATTTCATTCATTTTTTCATGAATTTGCTTCTAAATTGCGCATCAATGCTTATCAATACATCAGTAATTGTGCTTATTATATATTTTTGTCAAATATGATAAAATTATGATCATTGACAATCAGTAAAAAATCCCTAAAAAATACATATATATATCCTAATTTTTTATTATTTTTTGTCACGAAAACATAAAATTCGGGGGTAGGGGTAATAGCATTATATTAAGTCGGTTTTTGTATATTTATATATTTAAAAAAATATTTTTCTCTTAATACTATATAGGATTGGGAGTTTTTTAAGGTATAATGAAACACTATTCCAGTTTTTTTCTAATATTAAAAATAATTTAACCTTTTCTGAAAAAAGTGAAATTGGCATTTTCTTCATAAAAATTGAAGAATTTGTCACTAAATTTCGGTTTAATGCTTACCAAAACGTCTTTAATTGCGTTTATTATAGTTTTGGGTCAGCTGGGATATATTGTGATGAGTGACAGTAAAAAAAATCGAACTATTTATTTTTTGAAATAAATCAGATTCAGGCATTTTTTTGTCGCGAGAACTAAAAATTCGGGGGTAGAGGTCATAGCGTCATATTCAGTCGGTTTTTATACATTTATGTATTTTAATATATTTTTATCTTAATACCATATAGCATGGGGAGTTTTTTAAGGTATAATGAGACACTATTCCAGTTTTTTTTGTAATTTTTAAAATAATTTGAACTTTTCTGAAAATAGTGAAATTTGAATTTTTTTCATAAAAATTGAAGAATTTGTCACTAAATTTCGGCTTAATGCTTACCAAAACGTCTGTAGTTGTGTTTTTTTATATTTTTGGGTCAGTATATATTGTGATGAGTGACAGTAGAAGAAATCAAAATATTTATTTTTTGAAAAAAAAGAAGATTCACACCTTTTTTGGTCGCGAAAAGTGAAAAAACGTAAAAAAAATACTTTTCGCACCAACCGGTACTTGTAAGAAATGGTTTTCCTAATAAAGGACCATTTGCTGAGGTGGAATCAACTATCAGAACTTTTCCACTCATTCGGTTGATTAAAAGTGCCGTGGATCACTTACTAATTTAATTTAAGTTCCAGTAAGTGGAGTAGCACCCAGCCACACCTGTTTGGTGCGCCTTTCCTGCTTAGTTGATCTAGGCCCCAAACTGGACTGGTGACAACCTCGATCAAATTTAGAAAAAAACATTGATTTACGTATCGTTGTGTCGCGCCTCTGATCTCGGCCAGCTGAGGATTGGATATTAGTAGCCAATAGTATGGTAACTCATTAGTGATACCCGGCACACATTTATATATTACCATTATAAGAGTCCCACAGGAAGAAACGCTCAATCTGTTTATAACGTGGCAGAAGGGCGGATTGAAAGAAAATGTTACTACGTGTACATAATAAATATATTTTTTTTACTGCAGAAGTATGATAATACTATCTCACGGTCTTTGCAAAAATAATCCTGATTATCATAAAACCGTGACAATAAACTGTCTATTTGAATGTCAGAAGTGGCGAACCTGATGTGGGATGTGTTTTAGAGCCTGCCTTGAATGTGTTAGCAATGGAGCAAGAGAGACATAATGTGTTGTAAGGAGACGAGAGGCAGCCATCAGCCATATAGAGACAAACAGATTCATGGAGACGGCTAGCTCAAGAAGAAAAGGGGAATTATTATCTTCTAATTACTGCATCCGAGCAGCATATGAATAATGTCAGTTTGTAAGCTGCTAATCATCTATCATAATTAAAGGGTACACCGAGTTTCCCACGTTTTCTTCGCCGCTTCATATTATATTCTTGAATGCTACTGTTTTAATGCTACTGTTTTAGTGTAAAACTGGCATACCTGATAAGCAATATGATAAATGTAATTATATCACGTTCTAATGACGTTAATTGAACCCGGTTTATCACGAGAGGTTCACAGTATGTGAACATATTACATGATAACGACGTAATTTTATATTAAAGGGACTGGCCCAGGCTGAAATCATAAAAAAATCGGTGATTTTATTTTGGCTTCCTAATATGACCATATCATGTAAACATGTCCATAGACTAGAACTGCAAAAGTTTTTTTTATTTTTTCTGCTGCGCATTCATCAGTTAGGCTAGATATAGAGACAAAATTCAAAAAATTGAATTATTGACAACCATGTAAAAAATTAGAAATACGGGAATTTCGTCTCTATATCTAGTCTAACTGGTGAATGCGCAGCACAAAAATTAAAAAAACTTTTGCAGTTCTAGTCTATGGACATGTTTACATCATATGGTAATATTAAGAAGCCAAAAGAAAATCACCGATTTTTTGATGATTTAACCTGGGCCAGTCCCTTTAATGTATACATTTTTGTAATATTACGTAATATAACTGCGATAGATAATATAACTAGGATGTGATAGAACCACGGTATATTACGTGGAAAAAATATAATTAAAGTTACTACGATACATTATATTTGATAACAACGTAATAGTACTACTGTATATTACATGAAGACGACATAATATTACTACGATACATAATATAATAAGGACGTAATAGAACTACGGTATATTACATGAAAATGACGTAATATTAATCAATACATTATGTGATAACGATGTAAATAATGCTACTGGCTATATTACGTTAAAACAACGTAATAATATAGTATATTACGTGGAAACGACGTAATATTGCTACGACATATTATGTGATAACGACAAAATTATACTACGGGAGCCCTATACCACGGGATAACAATGTAATAGTATCACCATATAGGCTTATTACGCGATAACAGCGTAATAAAGCGGCATATCATGGAAAAAACGACGTGATAATACCACGTTAAATCACGTGATAATGATGTTACATTACTACAATAATTACATTAATACTTATATTACTATGTACTTCTTTACATTGCGTGACCTCAGGTTAGGTGAGTAATTCACATGCTGACGACATGTTCCTACTACCTACATATCCTGACATCCAGGACCAACGGAACCAAGGTATACATTAGATAATACTGTATCCTGAGAAAATATGTAGCCCTCAGCGGCATACCCCAGATAAATGTAACCATGGCGGACCGTGGTCGGCATGGTATAGCCCTCAGCGGCATACCCGAGAGAAATGTAACCATGTCGGACCGTGGTCGGCATGGTATAGCCCACAGCGGCATACCCCGGAAAAATATAACCATGGCGGACCGTGGTCGGCATGGCATAGCCCTCAGCGGCATACCCCGGAGAAATGTAACCATGGTTGCCCGTGGTCGGCATGGCATAGCCCTCAGCGGTATACCCGGGAGAAATATAACCATGGCGGACCGTGGTCGGCATGGGATAGCCCTCAGCGGCATACCCCGGCGGAATATAACCATGGCGGACCGTGGTCGGCATGGCATAGCCCTTAGCGGCATACCCCGGAGAAATGTAACCATGGTTGCCCGTGGTCGGCATGGCATAGCCCTCAGCGGCATACCCGGGAGAAATATAACCATGGCGGACCGTGGTCGGCATGGTATAGCCCTCAGCGGCATACCCCGGAGAAATATAACCATGGCGGACCGTGGTCGGTATGGTATAGCCCTCAGCGGAATACCCCGGAGTAATGTAACCATGGCGGACCGTGGTCGGCATGGTATAGCCCTCAGCGGCATACCCGGGAGTAATGTAGCCATGACGGACCGTGGTCGGCATGGCATAGCCCTCAGCGGCATACCCCGGAGTAATGTAACCATGGCGGACCGTGGTCGGCATGGTATAGCCCTCAGCGGCATACCCCGGAGTAATGTAACCATGGTTGTCCGTGGTCGGCATGGTATAACCCTCAGCGGCATACCCCGGAGAAATATAACCATGGTTGCCCGTGGTCGGCATGGCATAGCTCACAGCGGCATACCCCGGAAAAATGTAACCATGGTTGACCGTGGTTGGCATGATATAGCCCTCAGCGGCATACCCGGGAGTAATGTAGCCATGGCGGACCGTGGTCGGCATGGTATAGCCCTCAGCGGCATACCCCGGAGTAATGTAACCATGGCGGACCGTGGTCGGCATGGTATAGCCCTCAGCGGCATACCCCGGAGAAATTTAACCATGGTTGACCGTGGTCGGCATGGTATAGCCCTCAGCGGCATAACCCGGAGTAATGTAACCATGACGGACCGTGGTCGGCATGGTATAGCCCTCAGCGGCATACCCCGGAGTAATGTAGCCATGGTTGACCGTGGTCGGCATGGTATAGCCCTCAGCGGCATACCCCGGAGTAATGTAGCCATGACGGACCGTGGTCGGCATGGTATAGCCCTCAGTTGCATACCCAGGAGAAATATAACCATGGTTGTCCGTGGTCGGCATGGTATAGCCCTCAGTGGCATACCCGGGAGAAATGTAACCATGGTGGACCGTGGTTGGCATGGTAAAGCCCTCAGCGGCATACCCCGGCGAAATATAACCATGGTTGTCCGTGGTCGGCATGGCATAGCCCTCAGTGGCATACCCCGGAGAAATATAACCATGGTTGCCCGTGGTCGGCATGGTATAGCCCTCAGTGGCATACCCCGGATAAATATAACCATGGTTGACCGTGGTCGGCATGGTATAGCCCTCAGTGGCATACCCCGGAGAAATGTAACCATGGCGGACCGTGGTCGGCATTGTATAGCCCTCAGCGGCATACCCCGGAGAAATATAGCCATGGCGGACCGTGGTCGGCATGGTATAGCCCTCAGCGGCATACCCAGGAGAAATATAACCATGGTTGACGGTGGTCGGCATGGTAAAGCCCTCAGCGGCATACCCGGGAGAAATGTAGCCATGACGGACCGTGGTCGGCATGGTATAGCCCTCAGTGACATAACCGGGAGTAATGTGACCATGGCGGACCGTAGTCGGCATGGTAAGGCCCTCAGTGACATACCCGGGAGTGGTGTAACCATGGCAGACCGTAGTCGGCATGGTAAGGCTCTCAGTGACATACCCGGGAGTGGTGTAACCATGGCAGACCGTAGTCGGCATGGTAAGGCTCTCAGTGACATACCCGGGAGTGGTGTAACCATGGCAGACCGTAGTCGGCATGGTATAGCCCTCAGTGACATACCCGGGAGTAATGTAACCACGGCGGACCGTAGTCGGCATGGTAAGGCTCTCAGTGACATACCCGGGAGTAATGTAACCACGGCGGACCGTAGTCGGCATAGTATAGCCTGCAAACACAAAACATTTGTATAACATTTGTAAAATAACGGACCAACGTCGAAGTCGGGCCGACGTTGTACAAATGTTATACAAATATTTTGTATTTCACTGCTGACCATGAACTCCCTAAAACGGCACACTTTTTTATAGTGGTGATCTCGCACTTCCTAATAAATATCAGGCATATTAAATCGGCCATTTTGACCGCCGTGACATAATGTTTGCACGACGCGCGCCCGTTCTAGAACCCCTCCGAGCTATTGGTGAAATAGACATTTTAAAACGATACATTGGAAAATGTCGAATGTATCACGTTAATGAGAAAATTTGCCACGGAAAAAACCATAGAGGTCACAGAAAGGTCAAATTAATGTGAATTGCAGTGACGCGACACAAGTTATATCGCTGAACAGACAGACATACGGACGGACGCGCCGCATGACATCAATCAAAATATGACATGAACAAGACATGTCTTATTCATTCTTGCCGGCTTATTTATTGTTGGGGGATAAAGAAAACAAACGAATATTATCTATTTAAAGATACATTTCCACTTCTACATTTCCACTTCTACAATGTCATAATATGGTCAGTGGGATATGTGTAACTGTAGCCCACTAGGCACACGACATCAATGATTCAACGTCGCAACAACGTCATGTGGCCAGTGAGAGACTCGTAGCTGTCCACTAGACACAAGACGTTGCTGCGACGTTGAATCTACGTCAATGACGTTGATTCAACGTCGCAACAACGTCTTGTGCCCAGTGAGTATACAGCTCCACACACACACAGTGCCGTGACCTGAGACACCCAGCAGTTTGCCTAATGAGGTTTCTATGCACACTGATGTCATATACTTATCACACTACATAATTCTGACGTATGCTGGTATTATAATACCACTGTTATGAGGGCCTTATTATAGGTAATGTGCTTATTTTCGTGTATGCACACTTCTAGTGCGCAGACTGACTATGTTTGTCTCAAATATGGTATCTGGTTGGATTATACTCCCACTAAAAATGCTACACCCTGATCATAAGGGCTTACAATTTAGTCTATAAAAGTTTATAGGCTTAACACATTGTAATCTACTCCAGCTGTTTTTTGTAAGTGATGTGAACTGTGGCTATTGATATGTGCTATTAAAAGTATTATTTTCTACTTGATGGTAAAAATTGTGCCATGTATTCCTCGTTTTAGCAAAAATGTAGGCCCCTATGTAAAAAACATAAGATATAGAAAGTATGATGTAATTACACTTTATTATAAGTTATGTGTCTAGACACACTATTGTAGTTTTTATGTAATACTCTGTTTCCAGTCACTACGTTAAAGATATTATAATACATATGGTATTTATTATAGTCTGGGAAACTTACAACTGACCGAGATTACTTAAAATGACAATATAATAGATAATCATAAATGGATAGGCCAGCCAACAATGCACTGCATACATCACCATGTAAATTATGTTAAGGTTAAAGGTGATCTATTACCCCTTATATAGTATGAATAATTTTGTGACAAATAAAACAAAGTTGCCACACGATGGGGCACAAGTGTTTCCTTATATGGGGTGATCGGCTATCATGTGACCCTCTGAGAGCGTCACATGATAGTCAATCACCCCCATATATGGGGTGGTTGGCTATCATGTGACCCTCTAGCCAATCACCCCATATAAGGACATAATTATTCATACCATATAAGGGGTGATAGATCACCTTTAACACCATTCATTTCCAGTATCTGACATGGTGAATGGTGAAGTCTGAACCACAACGTGACTGGTCTGAATGGCTAACAAGTCTCCTGATTATGCTACATATAAAACCGAATAATCTGATCATGTCCAGTTTATGCTTAATTACAAGTAAAATCCTACCACTTGTTATAGCCCAAGAAACGCCCTCTGATGTGGTGATAATGCCAGACTACACGTACACGGTACCGACATGTAATCGTCCCACGAATAGATGACAATCACCATATCTCACATGATCAATCGTGATCAGGTTTTAAGTGAGCCTATCTCATTTCTCATGCTAATTTTATTGCAAAAACAACATTTGATTTGCAAAATCCAATCTGTATTCGTTGCAAACAACACATCCATTGTTTTCAATCAAAAGATACTTGAATGTGGCAGCAGTAATGAAGAGTGAAGTAAATATTTAAAATTAGCAATCAAGTTCTTCGAAACAAAGATCCTCCCAATGCTAAAAAAAAAAACATTTAAAATATAAATTTGTCATTGAATATTGAACGTTTCCCAAACTATTTTCACCAAAAACCGTTCCAAATTGAGTTTGGTGTAGCAGATGAAAATACTCAATATAGCATATTTTGCATTCCATGCAAGCTGCGAATAGCGTTGGAAATGGCATATTATTACCACACCGACAAAATTGTATTGAAACCATATGTCACTAATAATAGATTGAATAAATACCGTGCAAGCACTCAAACACCCCTCGGCTGATGCAGTGACTCGAAATGTACATAAATCTGATACAACTGCTTCCAATACGTTATGCCAATAATAAAAGATCAATGATAAAATCAAGGTGGTCAATGGACTCCGAAAACCTATTCTGAATTCTGAAAAAAAAAAAAAATAATTTGAAAGAAATATTTAGTCGCCAGGTGGCGACAATTTTGATTATCCGTGGAAAATTGACAATCTAATCAGGTGATATCCATATTCATGGGTAACTTGAAAAAAAAAATTGGATATATCCAATAATTATTTTAGTTATAGCGTTAAAAAGATTTTTTAAATCTTTTACCTTGACATTTGACCTTTGACCTATGACCTTGACCTTGGATTAAAAAGATTGCCGGGAGGGGTTGTATGTTTGTATGAAGTATGAATTCAATCCGTTGCACCATGTTGGTGTATTAGCCAAAAGCAAGAGTGCGGCGGCGGCGGAGACGGCGCCGCACGAAGGGAACGACAATACCCCTTCGGGCCCAACGGGCCGAGGGGTAAAAATGTTTCAATCTACAATAATTTGTCAACCTACGACAAAATTATTTTAGTAAATAAAGCGAATTTTGTAAGTGTAAAATGCTGATAAAATTATGTAATAATATAAATAGCACGAACGTTCCCTTTGGCTTTTGAATATTAGTTGAAAGATTTCCTTATTAAAACATGCCGTATTAGAGCTTTTTGTAAATCCATGTTTTAAAACATCTTACATAGCAACATAGTATATCTTACATAGCAACGAAGAATATCTTACATGGCAACGTAACATATCTTACTCCACAGTGCGTTCTCGTTAAATACACAGTGAATGAGCAATGCATTGTATTGGGTCAGCGACCCTCAGCCGAGCTGGTTATTGTCAGATTTATTGAGGTGAAGCCCATTTGCATATCCTACATTTGAGAGCTACGAGGGGCGGAAAAAACGACAGCTTGGTCCAATGTAAAATCCATCTGCGACGCAGCAAACAGAAGACATTGACCCAAAGTTGTTTTGATGTTGGGCCAACGTTGTAGACGGCGGGCCAACAGCAAGACAACATTAGGTCAATGTCTTGTGTTTGCTGGCTACATTAACCCTTACACCGCTACGACTATAGTCGTTTTAACCCTTTCAAGCCTGAGTTTACCATGGTCATCTTCATCCAGTACAAGCGGCGAATTGCTGTCGCAATTCTCGACTTGTAGTGGATGAAGATGATTTGATGTGGTTTCAAAAATAAAGAAAATTGCCATGTATTGTTAAACCAGTCTCATAGAAATTTTCATTCTAAAGCCCTTAGTTGTAGGGAAATTAAGTGTGTTTTAAGGGAAGTAATATTGATGCTTTAATGCATCGTGAGGGCTTAAAGGGTTAATCCGTTTTAACAGCCGAAATTTATCAGAGGACGAAATTTAAACATCAAAATTGGAAAATGTTTGGTATCAAATTAAACACATATGAGTAATTTTCAGTCAATTGAAGTTGTGGGTCGCGGTAGCGAGACACAACTTTAAGTGGGTGAAAATTTTGATTGAATAATTTAAATTATTTAATGTAGCTCTTTAATGTTGAAATATATAGGCTCTATCGATAGACACTTTGTTCCACTATAAAACATCAACTAAATTGATTTTTTAGAGTTTTTACCAGCCTAATACATGTATTTGAGTAAAAGGCTGTGGGGATTATACCAGTAGGGTTGGGATAGGTTCGCCCCCAGGAACATGTGAAGCGGAAACTAGTTCATGCATTATTTATTTGGCCTGCTGGAGTTAGATGCTGGTGGCCGCGTTTAGTGACCAACCAGAAAGGATTACAACAAAAATGGGATATTATATAAATGAAGCAAATATTTATTCTGTACAAAAAGGGATTGCATATTTCAATAAATCACAATACTTACAAAGTGACCTAAGTCTTTATCAAAATGTCCTCATTGTACATAATATATTGCGAGAATATTGTAAATAACGTACGCTAGAATTAAAGTAGTTAAATAGTGGTCATAGCGATGGCCATGAGTCATGCAACCAATGCTTCATTAGTCAGAACTTTGATTACATCGACTGGTGTAGGCCCTATGAGTTCATTTATTATCCTGTGATTTAATTATCAAAATGAAGTATTAATCACATAGGTACAATACAATTGCTACACCAGGTTCTTCATGTAGATTTGACACAGTTGTAGGTGAATCTAAGCAATACCAACTAGAGTATTAATTTGTCTTGTTTGGACATTTTCACGCTATATTTTATCTTGGTTCTCCACATTTAACAATAAGAGTGAATTATCCCAGCAACACGAGGACTTGACACAATGTTATTTCTATATTGGCCCACCGCCTACGGCGCTGGTCCAACATTGAAACAACATTGTGTCAAGTCCTCGTGTTGCTGGGTATACCCACCATTTGTATTATGTGGTCTGTTCCGTGGCGATCTGGGTCATGGGACTGAGGAGAGACATCAAGTGACTAATCTCTCTCTACAATGGACTCCACACACCTGGGAAATGAAATGAATCGGGCTTTAGGCCACCTTTGTGCACATATAGGCTAAACTGGGCCAGGAAAACCTCCTGAGGATGGTGAGATGAATGAGATGACACTGTCCTCCAGACACAGGATTCGAAATTCGAGCACTGGCGGTCTGAGGCCGAGCACGCTACCTCTCGGTCACGGAGGCTCCCTACAATACTGACTTTCACACGTGGATGGGGAAGAAACATTTTTAGTTTCTTTCAAACCGCCGAGACCGGGAACCGAACCCCGAACTTCGGCGTGAAAGGCAGCGGTGCTAACCACTACCTTAGGGCCCCCGCCCCACACACCTGGAAAATCAGAATTTACCAACCAGGTCGTATCTGCCACCTTACAAAGTTGCAAATACCACCCTTTAGTACCAAGGTGACGACTTATTCTACTATATACATATAGTGTTATACTCTCTCTCTCTCTCTCTCTCTCTCTCTCTCTCTCTCTCTCTCTCTCTCTCTCTCTCTCTCTCTCTCTCTCTCTCTCTCTCTCTCTCTCTCTCTCTCTCTCTCTCTCTCTCTCTCTCTCTCTCTCTCTCTCTCTCTCTCTCTCTCTCTCTCTCTCTCTCTCTCTCCCTCTCTCTCTCGCTAATAATCTGAAACTGAATCCGAAAAGCTGTGTTCCATATTTTAGTTGCACAACAGATCGATAACGTTTGTCTTTGATTTTTGACTGATGTATTAGTTAATAATTAGGGACGTATACCTCATTGGAGTAATATACCTTGGCGTGGGGATGTAACAGACCCACAGTTTTTCATAATGTACGCATCTTTCACGCGAAACCCTGCATAGAATTCATTATTATTCAGAGCTATGGACGTCATAAAATACCCCAATTCTGTTGTCGTTAAGAGTTGAGAATTTTGTGTCATTTTCAATGTCAACTTTTAAAGCCAGGGAACTCGTACTGTACTGATTATCCCTGAACCTGAACTTAAAGGTGATCTATCACCCCTTATATGGTATGAATAAGTATGTCCTTATATGGGGTGATTGGCTATCATGTGACCCTCTCAGAGGGTCACATCATAGCCAATCACCCCATATGTGGGGTAATTGGATATCATGTGACCCTCACATGATAGCCAATCACCCCATATAAGGAATCACCCCATATAAGGAAACACCTGTGCCCCATCTTATGGCAACTTTGATTTATTTGTCACAAAAGTATTCATACTATATAAGGTGTGTTAGATCACCTTTCACTGAAGCAGCAGGACGGCATTGTAGATCAGCTGAGAAGCGTGATTTCTAGTCCGGATATAAAATAATTGATAAGAATAACTGTTGTCATAACATTTAATGTATCCTTTTTTATTACATAAAGTCCTTTTTATCGATTTTACTATGATGCCTTTTAACAATTTTATTTCATGCCTTATTCTATTTCCTCGAGTAACTCAGGTCGAATAAATACATTTTAAACCTCATGATTTTATATGAATTCGAAAGATTAAAATATTTAAAGGATAATAAACTATGTACTTGTCATATACAGCTTGGACAAATAAAAACAATATGTTATGTAAAGGTCAATTTGCTTGACGTATGGTATCTGTTTACATGGGGCCAAGGCCTGAGACGTCAATGACCTTCAACGAAGCTGGCCAGGTATTAACTATTGTGCTGCTTAATCATTTCTTTGATATTTCTTTCATTTACGCAATTTCCACTTTCCAAATAACAAAAAATATGTATATTTACAAAAAATAGACATCTCCTATATTTATTTATTTGATTAACCACAATTTGTTTGATCGAATTCAGTGATATCTAATTTAGTCTGGCTCCCACACACCTTAAAAATTCTCCGCCATTGCTTAAAACGCGACCGTGGTGGCATGTTTAGGATAAGCGCAGACGAGCTGATTCTACGACGGTAAATGTTACACCAAAAAGATTACCCACTTGGCATCGTAAGCTATAGCAGCGATCCTAGTTGTGACCGTGTGGGCCCCTATAGAGGGTGTTCTGGAATCAATATTAAAATATTACGATCGAATCGCAGGACACACGACTAAGACTAAACATGTTCAGTCTTGACGACAGCTTCCGACACGACGGAAATCAACGAAATCGTAGTCGTGGGACTGTGCACACCGCGCCGATTATTTAAGTTTATAGTCGCGTCTTATGCAATCGGGGACAGTCCTTGAGGTGTGTGGGAGCCTTTAAACTTGTTTACAAACGTGGCCTATATATACGGTCCCAGAATCAAAAGTGTTAAGCCCAGAAGTGCTGTAATATTTTTATATAAATCCAGAGAACAAATGTTTTTTGTCAAAAACGTCATAAATGTCTTACGTATTTCTTCCCGCTTCAGTTGAATTATTAAAATTCTACTCTTTCAGTGCGGGGATCGACTTTACTATATTCTAGCGTCTGGAGTCGGTTTCCGGATTAAACAAGCATTGAGCAAGCTCTCATCTGCGACACTGGCTCAACATTATACCAGCATTGGTTCAGCGTCTCATGTAAGCAGGGATGAGAATGATGATCCAGAAAATGCGAGACATTGGCCCAATGTTTACTTGATGCTGGTCAACCGTCTGGGACGCTGGCCCAACATTAAATAAACATTGGATCGATGTCTCTTGTTTGCTGGACCAGAGTGGACAAGGAGTGGACATGTGGGTGTAGTGTGATATGAGATGAGAGATAAGAGGACATTGATACTGCTGGTCACTCCCATCTATGTATGTCACCTTTCTGAACTCATCACAGCAAACTGAAACACTCCTGGTTTTACTGCACGTTTGCACCTCATGACATATCACGACAGATACAAACAAGATGTACCATTGTTTTGCAAGAAAAGAAAATTAAAATTTTGCTTATCATTGGCATTGAGAGTACTGCATATCCGTTCCTTTTGAAGTATTATTATATTTATATGTTTATAATTTTTGAGAACCGTGTTATCATTACTGACCATCAACCTCAACAAATAAATTAATGGACCAGTTACACAGGTTTATATCTATTGAGCATTCTGTGAAACGTAGTGACGTCACTCGGTGAAAACAAGGTTATATAAGACCTCCTCCCCCATACTTCATTCTGTGAAACTCAGTGACGTTATTCGGTGAAAATAAGGTTCATGCTTCATTGTATCAACCAGCTCGGTGAAAACAAAGGAGGTCAAGGTCATTGAGTTTCACAGAATTTATTCACACAAGACGAAGAACTTTTTTGTAAGTAAATGTTATTTTTAAATAAGGGCTCCGGCATGTACCATCAACTCAGGCATCTCAGCGACGTGATTTACGTTGGCCCACCGAGGTTGTCAAAGCTGGACCAAAGTTTAGACGTCGACCACCCATTCTATGACAACCACTCAAACAACACTCAAAGAAGATGAATGCATTTGTTACGTGGATGAGGTGCATATCTTCATAATGAAACGCTACTGAATATCAAGTAACTTTGATCTATTTCAATCTGTTGGGACTATGCAAGATTCAATTGTGAGTTACGCAACATAAATACATAGAAATCTGTTTTTTTTCTAATATAGGCCTATGATTTACAATTTATATTTATAAGTAGTGATTTATATTATAACTCATTAATTTCTTTAAAACATACATAGCGCCAATGGCACGAATGGATGCAAGAATTGTGACCTGAGCCGTAATAAACGAGGGAACTCTGAATAACATGAATAATGCCTTAGTCTTATTCCTACATATCATACGTTGCTTTCCAACAGACACAAGACGTTGAATCAATGTTGGTTTAACGTTGGTCCACACAATTCAACGTCTTGTTTCTGCTGTGGTAAGACTGGATCCATAGTAATCATCATTACTGCAGGATTCAGGCGGCTTCTCATGGATTGCTATCTGTCCAGAGACAAAGCTCAGGTAGTCATACCCAGAACATTAATTGATTATTTCTGCGATGTTACAAATCACCGCGCTCAGTTTTAGTTGTTGTCTGCATTGTCATGCCCAGACATTTGCAATAAAATCTTTGTGTAATTTCTAAATAAGAACAAGTGTGTGCCAGATAGCGATCAATAGAGAATGATAACGAAAACAATAGTCTAAAACTAATAATATTTAAAATGAGCAGATCGTTCTTCGCGTTACTTTTGTGCTGTGATAGTACATGCCAATTTCAATCCGGAAAATATTTTTCACGAATATAATCGACAATAAGGTGATAATAATATTATTTATCCAGCCAGTGAACATGTGGTATTTATAGTATGTGTCATTGGTCTGTGACTAGAGTTATAGAGGAGTTTGGTGCGTGTTTAGGAAGGAGTACTTGTCAGCAAACATAGACTATTAATCCAATGCTGGTTCAATGTTTTGCCACCGTCTGCGACGCTGGCCCAACATGGACCCCGCATTGGGTTAACGTCTCGTCCCTGCTGGGATTTGCCTCTGGTAGCCATGCATACAACCTCTCCCGGCACCACTCTCAAACCTGCCCTCGTCCACAAATAAGCCCAATAAACTGAAATACCAATTTGTCCTTGGCTGTCGCATGTCCTCCACAAAGGTGAAGGTCGATCGTCACACGGATGTGTTACAAGCTGGTCTGTTTAATATCAATAATTAGTTGTCATTATTATCATTTTTTCTCACCAAAGTCACGATTGATCGATCGTTTTATATATTGCAGTTCGAATCCTAAAGAAGAAAACATAGCCTACCAACGCGAACGCGTAAATTATCAAATACATTATTTTATAATTTCCAAAACACAATAACGCGAAGGCGAAATGTTTTCAATTGTTTTTTTTTCGTGTTCGCGCCGGTTTTGCATTGGAAATCAGGAGGTTTTGAAATCAGGGGATTTCGCATCAAATTGTCATGGATTATGGCGTCCGTTCGCGTGCTGTCGTTGGTCTGTTTTGCCCTTAATTGTAGGCCCCTACTCCCGTAGGATTCTATTCAATTCCTGACAAGTAACTGGACGATTACCAGTATGACTACAGGAAATATCTCACTCACGATCACAGACATGCTGGAGCCGCCATAAGGACATTATCAAAGAGATCTGTTAACATGGGCAAAAAATATCAACAAAAATCAAATCCCTTCGACCACAAAATTGTTCGTCTGCAATTTTAACCAGCGATGGTTCGAGGCCTTCAGCCGGTGCAGCTGGTGCCGCATGCCGATTCGGTGTCATAACTGGTGGGCTCATGTTAAAGGTGATCTATCACTCCTTATATGGTATGAATAATTATGTCCTTATATGGGGTGATTGGCTATCATGGGATCCTCTCAGATGGTCACATGATAGCCAATTACCCCATATAAGAAAACACTTGTGCCCCATCTTGTGGCAACTTTGATTTATTTGTCACAAATTAATTCATACTTTATAAGGGGTGATAAATCGCCTTTAACCTAACACTTCACTACTATGATGTACTAGAAGGTGCCTAATTCTGACATATATCGTAACA
The DNA here is from genome assembly GCA_964017125.1 of Flabesymbios commensalis. Lineage (NCBI taxonomy): Eukaryota > Metazoa > Annelida > Polychaeta > Terebellida > Flabelligeridae > Flabesymbios > Flabesymbios commensalis. The sequence goes on from OZ024905.1 coordinate 15,585,002, forward strand.
GTAGTGGTATAATGGCACACAGTAACGTTTAATTATTGCCCAACAAAAAACGCAACCACTCACCAGTTGAATTACTGGTATGCAGATCATGCGAATAGGATAATGAATTAGGAATGAGATACTGACACACATTAGTTATACTTAACGCATGGCTCTAACGAGGAAATTTCCACTACAAAGATTCTCCTTCCTATGCTTGAAAAAAAGATTTAGTAATTAAGGGCTTAAAAAGTATGCCAAATCAGTATATTTAGGTCAAATTTTTAAAAAAAGGGAGGAAGTTCACAAAATAATGTCGAGATCTATGCACTAACTCCTCAATCCAGTTCTTTCAGGATTAACCCTTTAATCGCCGGTGCTGCAATATATTCGGGTTTTCATTTTTTATTAGCACATTAAGTATCACATTTTAAATATTTTAAAAATAAAATGTGACATCTACCAGCAAGATTTGAAAAGGATTGACCTTCATTTTGTCAAACCTGAATAATTTTCACTCACTTGGAGTTGTGGATCGCGTCAGCGAGACACAACTTCAAGTGGGTGAAGTTTCAAAGTGAATTATTTTTACGGTTAAAGGGTCAAGGATCTATACGGCTAAGACGAATAATCGCCTTATATGCCAAAAAGATATGGCAAGACAGGCTGAGTTGCCGTGGCTGGTGAAGTATGGAGGGTGGAGCCAGGGAGTGTGAAACACTGACATATGCCATGTGCTATTCTTTCTGTCAGTGACTAAAGGTTATGTTAGGAGCTGCAGGCGGGACATAGATATCTCATGAACAAGAAAGGAAGTTGTTGTCATGCTTGACATTAGCAGGATTTGCGACACATCTATCAGGGGCTGCCTGCCCTGCAGAAATGATGGCCAGGAAGATCTGATGCCTATACCGCTAAAAATATGAAAAATAAGAATTCATTGACTTTCTCTCATTTCCAGCAGTACGGTTTCAGGAGTTTTGAGATACAATTTGAATATTTATAGTGGGAAATGAAATGAAATGAATCGGGCTTTAGGCCACCTTTGTGCACATATAGGCTAAACTGGGCCAGGAGAACCTCCTGAGGATGGTGAGATGATTGAGATGACACTGTCCTCCGGACACAGGATTCGAAATTCGAGCCCTGGCGGTCTGAGGCCGAGCACGCTACCTCTCGGTCACGGAGGCTCCCCGCAATACTGACTTTCACACGTGGATGGGGAAGAAACATTTTTGTTTCTTTTAAACCGCCGAGTCCGGGAACCGAACCCCGAACTCTGGCGTGAAAGGCAGCGGTGCTAACCACTACCCTAGGGCCCCCGCCCTTATAGTGGGAATGGGTCCTGACTTCAGAGTTTCTAGAGGAAAAAAATCATGGGGGTTTTCGTTGACGGATATCAATAGAATCAAGCCTACATAGACAATATATGATGATATATAAGCCTTTCAGAGCGGGGACCGTCTTTAGACGTCAGAATCTGACGTCTATGAGATTATGACGTTTAAAGACGGTTCTCGCATTAAAAGAATGAAAATATTTGTAATTGCCGTAGACCCATAACATAGGTATTCAAATGAACCGGAAAGAGCTAACTAAGACATTTTTGCTGGTATTAAATTGAAAAAAACCCTCAGTCTCCATGGTTCTAAACAATATTTTGGACACAATGTCCGCTCAGTTAAAAGGAAGTATCATAATTACTATACGGTCACTTCTATTGACTCTTCAACACTGTGTGATGATCTTACTTTGTCACCCAGATTGTAGGAATCTGATTGGTCAAGATGAACATCTGGTCCAATCACATGCCAAAGATTTGTGTCAGTCACTTTGGAAAAACCGACACAGAAAATCACAATAGAATTATTTTTATTTCTATGGAATCTTATGACAGTAATTAACCCTTAAAGCGCTGAATGATTTTGTAAAAAACATGGAGACCAAAGGGTTTTTTCAATTTGAAATCATCATAAATGACTTAGTCAGTTCTTTCCGCTTCATTTGAATACCTATGTTATGGGGTATACGGCCATTATAAATATGTTTACTCTTACAGTGCGGGGATCGACTTTAGTCGTCAGAATGTGACGTCTTAAGACGTTTGATTCTGACGTTAAATTTGATCCCCGCCCTGTAAGGCATAATTAATATGATGTTGGCACGGACATTTATAATAGCTTATAGTGTTAATGATGATGTTAAATTGTTATTATATTATATGTCTCTGAAAATGTTTGATACAAAAATTGTGAAAAGAAAATAACTCAGATCAGACAATTTCTAATGACGCGGAATTTACAGAGGAGCATTACAGTAAATGAGCCAGGTTCAACAGGTTATATTTCGCGCTAACCACACATAAAAAAGAACGAGTTTAGACATAATAACAGTTGTAATAAATAATCAACAATATATTAATTATTATTGATATTAGCTTTCTGTTAATGTCGGCCTGTTAATGTCATCAGAAAATAGCATCAGCAGGGCAAGACGTATGTGAAGGCTGATATTGAATGTATCAAAGCATTTATCGCAAATATTACGCCCTCCCCCCCCCCATCGAAAATGAATCTCGTGATCTTAGAAAAACAAATTAGAGAAGCATTCCATGCATATACTGGTATATATGGGTGTCGTACTATCCTCGATCATATGATGCAGAATAATATTTAACATGTGTCATTCGAAACATATCGCTTGGCTAATATTGCTGATTTCCATTAGTGATTTCCTAGGTATGTTGTTGCTCGCCTAATGATGGTTTATGGGGAGGAATAGCACATTTACAACCTCATAACGAAGATAATAATAGACAGAGGATCCCGGATCTGTTCTGATGAGCAGGGGGACTGTTATAATTGTGCAGAGAGTACTGATCCCGATGACCCATACTGTCTGGAAATCCCCGCGGAACCTAGACACAGTATCTACACGACTGTGGAAAGTGAAAAAGCAGTAACTGCTTACTTTTTAATTACGTACTTATTGCCTTTTGGCTTTGCATTGCACTGAGAAGTACTCAAAAGTATAACGTTATAAGCTGAAAATGACACTATAAACTGACATACATGAATGGTACTAGTTCGGCTCCTAGATTATAAAATTTCTGCATGCTGCAATTTCCCTAATACGTTGAATGAAAAGAGACGATGCGTATCATTTTTTCAAACCCCGCTTGGTGCAGGAGTTTTAGAGAAATATCATATTCCTCCCCTCTCAATATCGGATATTGCTTCGATGTTGTGACCCTGCGCATGACACTTTACCAGTACAGGGGGTACAATGTAAAGTCGACTGAAGTCTTCAGGCGTTATATCAGACTACAAACCTGCACCTTTATGGGAATAGGAGGTTACTGTGTCGATCTGTATCACATAATACACACATGCATCCCAGTGAGCAGGATCTGAAGCCATGCAGGATTTAGCGAGTAATGGAAGCCCGAGGATATATTTAAAAGGACTGGCCCAGGCTAAAATCATCAAAAAATCGGTGATTTTACTTTGGCTTCTTAATATTACCATATGATGTAAACATGTCCATAGACTAGAACTGCAAAAGTTTTTAAATTTTGTGCCGCGCATTCACCAGTTAGGCTAGATATGAAGTCGAAATTCCTGATTTCTAATTTTTGACAACCATGTCAAACATTAGAAATACGGGAATTTCGTCTCTATATCTAGCCTAACTGGTGAATGCGCAGCAGAAAAATTAAAAAAACTTTTGCAGTTCTAGTCTATGGACATGTTTACATCATATGGTCATATTAAGAGGCCAAGATAAAATCACCAATTTTTATTTATTTTAGCCTGGGTCAGTCCCTTTAACAAGATAACTGGTATCATCAGTTCTGGACAGACATTCATGTGTGTATGCATGTGTGTTATTTAGTGCGTTAGCCCTTTAACCGCCGGTGCCGCATATATTCGGGTTTTCATTTTTTATTAGCACATTAAGTACCACCTATTAAACATGTTGAAGATGAAATGTGACATCAATCAGCAATATTTGAAAACAGTTAACCTCCATTTTGTCAAATCTGACTAATTTTCACTCACTTGAAGTTGTGGATCGCGTCAGCGAGACACAACTTCAAGTGGGTGAAAATTCAGATTGAATAATTTAGCGCTTAAAGGGTTAATCTTACATCTGTAATATATATGTTAAACAATTATTCTTATTCGTGATCATCATCGAAACACTACATTTTTTTAATTTTAAAAGTTTTCCAGAAAAACTTGCTGATCCAAGTTGTGATTCTAAGTTGTGTGTCACCTACAGTCAGCCATATTAACTGATGAGACTACGTAGGTGTGTTTCCACTAATTACCACTGCTTACATGTGGTTCATGTGAGTAATTAAGCAGACTAGACAAAATGTAGACCGCTGTGGTATTATCCTAAGACTATAGATGCCTGGAGCATCCTGTGTGTTGACCATGTCAGCATGAGATGATGCCTTGACCAGCAGGTGTGTCGTAAGAGCTCCTCACAGGAAGCTCTTCACGTCTGATTATGTAATCACTCCTAATAGGTGGCATCCTACTTCCGCTATGCGACAACATTGTAGGAAGTCAAATTTAGACAGATAATCTGATTATGCAGGTATGTAGGTGTATGTTCATGATGGATGGATATATGGGTGGATCACTGTGGACAGATTGATTAATGAATGAATGAATGAATGAATGAATGAATGAATGAATGAATGAATGAATGGATGGATGGATGGATGGATGGATGGATGGATGGATGGATGGATGAATGAATGAATGAATGAATGGATGGATGGATGGATGGATGGATGGATGGATGGATGGATGGATGGATGGATGGATGGATGGATGGATGGATGGATGGATGGATGGATGGATGGATGGATGGATGGATGGATGGATGGATGGATGGATGGATGGATGGATGGATGGATGGATGGATGGATGGATGGATGGATTATTTCAAGTTGTCCAAGTACATATAGGGCACGTGAAAACTGGCCGCATGTTTAATCAGGAAATCGTGCATATTTACTTTTAAAATACCTCCCATGTCATGACAAACAGGTATTCACAGACAAATGTCTGACCAGTGCTGACTGGTAGAGCTGATTCAGAAGTGGCTTCATCTTAAAACGTGCAGCAGATCGGATCAACAAATGTATCAACACTCCCGACACATAAAACAGTAAAACTGTCCAATAAAATTGATAATATCAGTACAATAACTTACATAAAAAACCCGAGTGGAGTAAAAAATCAATGGCTGTACCGTACAAATTCACTGGGCGATACATAATTCTGTTATTTCTGAGGATAGGCTTACCTGGTTAATAGTTACGCAATCAGCATGTATCTAGATAGTATAGTTATAGAAAACGAGCGATGAAATGCAACTTTATGTCGCTAGCAGTCCACACTGTTGACCTGACACCCGATTGAATGCGCATAAATGTACTGATCAGATCTTTATGATAGTCTCGCTATGTTTTAATAATATAAAATTAATCGCTTCAGCTGGATATAGGATAGCATTAAATTAAAACGTCTTTGTGGTCTGGGTAGATCAACATGATCAAAGGGAGATTACGTAAAAACCTCATGCAACGCTGAGGTAAGCTACAGGACAATCAAATAAGGCACTTAGGCCTATACGTGCCGTATGTAAGCGAGAGGAATACTAAATAAGCCACTTATACATGCCTTATCAGGATTGTGTAGACTAGATGAAGAATAATAAGACAAACGTGTACAGCCTGTATTGCATAAGCAGGTTTCAGGCGACTAAATAAGGCACGAATACATGTCTAATGTAGGCTACATGAAGACTAAATAAGTCTCTTATACATGCCTTAAGTAGGATGCAGGAAGAATAAATAAGCCACTTATACCTGTATACATAGCTTAACTCTTTCAAGCCTGAATTTACCATTGTCATCTTCATCCACTACAAGCCGCGAATTGCTGTCGCAATTCTTGACTTGTAGTGGACGAAGATGACTTGATGTGGGTGAAAAATTAAATAAAATTGCCATGTATTGGTAAAGCAGTTTCGTGGAAATCTTCATCCTAAAACCCTTAGTTGTGGGAAAATGAAATCTGTTCACAGGGATTTAAGATGATGCTTCAATGCATCGTGAGGGCTTAAAGGGTTAAGTAGGCTACCGGGAGTGGTCAATACCAGGGTCAAGTAGAAGTTGAATGCGTCACTTACTGTCCTCGCTCTCTTGTGATTGTTGCAGAAGTCCCAGGTGTGGTATCAGGCTCTGCGCACGCTTCTTCTCCGCCATTGTCGGGGGTACCCAGAACTGCTCCTTAGATCCCGTGGAGGCTCCTGGGGAGTGTTGTTGACTGTTATCCTCACTTAGGGAATGATGGAGTCCCAAGGCGGCCTGAGCAGCCTGTAAGGAGCTGCGCCTGATCACTGAGGTTAGTGAGTTAGCCATGGAGAGAGCTGATGATCCGTTACTATGTGGATCCTGTATAGGGTCTGTGAGGCCGCTGGATAGGGTACCAGAGCTATGCCAGGACCCCATGGAGGACGCGCACTCTGGTTCAGGGGTCAGCAGCACGTAGCGGGGTGTGCTGAGCGGCACGTGTAGCCCTGAACCACTGCCATGCCACACAGTGTAAGACAACGGCTGCTGGCTGCCACCTCTAGCTGCTCCACATAGTGGCTGCTTCTCTGACTCCTGGTCCGTGTCGCTACTGCTGCTGCTGCTGCTGCTGCTGGCGTGACGATGCTTACCAGGGATGCTACTCGCTATCCTGGTCACTCGACACTGCTGTTGCTCTTCTTGTAGCACACTCTTCTCGTACCAGTTCAGACGGAATCGTCTTGCACAGCAGACATATAACAGGACAATAGAGAGCGCCAGTAGTAGAGTGGGCACCAGTACTGAAGCGGTGATGAGGCCAGCCCTTCCACTCATGACACCCCCCATGACGGAGCTACTTAACACCACACCTCACTGTTCACAGACTGTTCTCCACAGACCAGCACAGAACCACCACAGCTACAATGGGCATCAGATCCACCTCAATCAAACCACTCTGTAACATAAAAAAAAGCAAATAGGTCAAATAAATTCCAATTATTTTCAATGTTGCCATACTCTAATTCAACATAACGTCACATTAAAGAAAAATGGCCTAAATCAACGTATCAAAAATTAACACAGCGATATTCTACATCTTTTGGCATATGTAGGCTACCTAGGGAAGCGACCAGTCCATTATCTGTGTGGGGGGGAGGGGGGGTTGGAAGATTTTTTTCTAGAAGTCCTTGATATTAGTTTATCTGTACTATTGGGAAATCATAATAAAAAAAATTATACCAGAATATAATCTCACGCTGATCGTGGCTGAAAAAATAAATGTGGCCGAGTGTGTGTGTTGAAAAAAAATCCAGTTTTAGGAGCAATGAAAGTAATCCACTGAGCTCCCTCTCAGACAATCACATAGTCGCGTTCAGGAATGAAAAATAAAAGTGCAAGAGGTTTGTAAAATTGTGTCCATGTGATAAATATATAGACACTTCTCCTGTTTTTTTGCGTTTTACTAAAATGTCAAAAAATAACTGAGGTCACTTTTTCTTTAGGGAGACAATAAATTACTAAAATATAATAAACGATACTGAATGTAGGCGCTATATGGAATTGTAATTGTAAAAAAGTTTATATAATAACGCTAAAGCTGTGTTATATGTTCGTCCTATTATTAAAAATCCTTATTTTACGTCATAGCTACACACCATTGGAACAGTGCTGGTTTCCTGTTGGACCATCCTCATATACATCGGGTGAACATCTTGTGTTTCTCTAGTTAACCCTTTAGACCCCCACGATGCATCAAAGCATCATTTTTCATCCGTGAAAATTACCTCAATTTTCTAAATTTAAATGTTTATAACGAATATTTTCATGAAAATATTTTATCAATTATTGATAATATTTTTTAATTTGTCAGCATTGTCAAGCCTTTCTAATCCACTACATGGCGAAAATTGCGACAGCAATTTGCGGCTTGTAGTGGATTAAAATGAGCAGATTAATTCAGGATTAAAAGGGTTGAAAAGGAGACAGTGACTAAATACAGAATGAAATTTGGATCCAGCATTATCCTGGTTTTGTGTGAGTATGAGGACTTGGCAGGCAGTCCGGGAGACCTGGACCCATCCACATCAAAGTCATCCTGAGCGCTATTAAGTTGTCAGAAATTGCGGCGGTAATTCCCTGTGAGGCGGGCTAGACATGTCATACTCTAGTGACATTATAAAGCTCTCAAGTTACAGCCTTATTTTTCTTATTCAAACACATAAAGTGTGACAAGTTGAACCAATCTAGCAGATTATGTTTTCACCGACCCTCATTGCATAACAAAATAACAAAATGATGTTTTTTCGGCAATTCACCACTGGCATAACCAATATTATAGAGGGTTGGGCTTTTCCTGGTAGTTAGATAACATAACGCGGATAATAATGTGTCTGTTTTGTTTGACTCTGATCTCGGATTGCCTTAAATTTATCCATATCACAATTTTCATATCATATCATAATTATAACTGGAGTAGCTGAATATTTTTTCATTCCCATTCCCATTTGGAAACGTTTTGTCACTTATGGACATTGTGGTTGTTATTGCAACACTAGTATTATTGTTATTAGCGTATTAGACATCATTAGTACATCATTATTATTGTTATTGCAATCTATACTAATATGCAAATTCAAAAAGCAGTAACTGCTTGTCCTAAGAATTAAGCAATAACTTATATTCGGCTTTGCATCGCATATTCTTAGCTGTTAACAATGGGAAATGTTATTGACAACGAGCTCAGCGCCAAAATTGTCTGAAAGGTCGCAGTTCAGTAATCAATTGACGGACCACACCACAAGTACCTACGTCTGTGTCTATAGATGCTGTTAACTATACAATAAACATAAGCTGATAACAGGGAGCTACATCTAACTGACCAGATAAATCAATTCTCCTCCTCATTATGTACCCTGTTCCTTTTCACGATTATGCTGTGACTAATTATTAATCCAGGTCCTTTTGTCAAATGTTCATGCCGTGATAATGCCCACAAAACCACAAAACATCTGTATAAAATTTGTACAACGTCGGACCAACGTCTTCGACGTTGGTCCAACATTGTAAAAATGGTACACAAAGTTTTTGTGATTACTGGGTAGTCATTATTCAATTATAGTGAATAAATCAAACAGTCCGAATCTGTATAGGGTTTGTCCTACTTGAAGCATCGTCTGCAGTGTTGGGCCAACAGTGCCACACTGTTACCACCTGTTGTTAGGTGTGATGTCAGTGCTGATTGCGGTGCGAAGTCCCCAGTAACACTATACATGTACTAATTAGCGTGATACTTTGTTTTCACACCTGGTTATTATTCTTCACACCTCGTTCACACTGTGGTTGGCATCTTGTTTTGTCAGACAGTGACATCTCGTCCGCATGTGTCTATCGCCACTCAGCTAAATCGTCATCAGCTGCTCATTAACTTCATATTGTTTTTGTGATCAGCAACATTTCGGCGGATAGAACGATTTTGTCTGCATATTATGTTATGTATTTTGCTGTAGTAGAACCTCTAGAAATCTACACCCTTAAATTGCATCCCATTACCGATTTCATTTTTAATTACCAAGTCCCCTCTGCCTGCCACTCTCGGATATCCGCGCATTGATGGATTCGCGTTCCGAGAGCGGGAGAGTGAGGGGTGCACATTAAGGCTGTTTATATTAGTATGGATCAGTTAATGACCCTCTATTGTCATGTATGAAACACTGTATTCACATTTAAAAGCCAAACACACTAATTACGTCCGTCACGTCCGTTACCCTGGGAGCCTCCACCCGAAAAACACGAGACATTTAGCCAATGTTGGCTTAATGTTGGGCTAGCGTCGCAGACGGTAGGCCAACATTAAGCCAACGTTGGATCAATATATCGTGTTTGATGGGTACATATACATGCTACATGGAGACAGCCCTCACAACATCATAATATATAACATATAACTATATACATTATCTGCCAGTTCATTAGCACATCAATCATCAGTAATTATACTCTATTTATATACATTGTGCTGTATGGTATGATAAGATAGTATCTGTTCATTAACATTATTCACTACATCCTGTTTTGATCATAACGGCATATCTTGATATAATCCTGTGCTGCTATATTCTGTAATATAAAGACTATCTGAATGAACATTTCAGCTGGGAGAAATCAAAACGCAGGGTATAATACATTTATAAATAAAATAATAATATTTGAAAAATGAATGAATGAATGAATGAACGAATGAATGAATGAATGAATGAATGAATGAATGCATGAATGAATAAATTAATGAATAAATGCATGCATGCATGAATGCATGCTTGACTGAGCGACTGAAATATTTCTTTTAGAACATTAATTTTATTGATTCAAATTTTAAGTGAAAATCATTTTATGACCTTCGAAAGTCATGCATTTTATTTTAATGGAATATGTTGTAGACTATCCAATTGTGTCGCGAGACCCAGAAAAAACGTCCGAAATGTAAGGTAGAATAACAAAGATGATACACAAAATTATTTTACAAATATTATTAGCAAATGCTAAGTTCACATCTGGGTTTTTGTAACATATTAGTGACTACATGTTTATTAGTTTTTTATACTAATTTCTTGATAAGGTGGTTTTAATGTCAGCCAGTCTAATTGGCTTTAGTTTTGTGTTGATTGACTGCGGTCAGTGGTGTAATTTTTTGACGTTTTTTTGTTTTTTATTAGTAAATTCAATCTATCAATGTTGAATTGGGAATATGCAAAGGTTTATTTAAAAACCTCGGCCCTCATCTGAGGTTTGAGAGAAAAATTCTGCCATACATAGCCAAGACTTTCGCAATTAACAAGAAAAAAGTAATATTCTAAATAGTGGAATACAATAGCAAGTAATGTAATTACTAAAATAAAAATAAAATAGAAAGATTGTGTGACATGTGCACGTTTGACACTATTATAATAAAAAATCGTGACATATATACATACGTACCACATACTAATTAGTAAAATGTTTGTTTGAAAAGGTAAATACGTTTATATGCTTATATAATGAAAATCGACATATAAAAATAAATTGTCGAGATAATTAGTGTGTATTCTTAAAGATTATAAAGGATATGCTGATATATGAAGCACATGATTCACATGAGCTACCAGAGATCCGTGGATGGATCAGCACCTAGGACGCTGATCGAGCGGCAGATCCGCGCGGGATCAAAGGCTGGTCCTCTCTTGAGGGCGGTGGCCTCGCATAGATGCATGGTCACCTGTCGCCACTTGCCTCTATATGTACATTTGCTGTATAAGTGTGCCTATAGTAACTCTAATCAATGAATGAAAGCATGACACCGCCTGGATTTAAATTTTGAAGTATTTACGCTTAATGTTAGTCTTTATTTACCGGATTCACTAACGAATAATCTGATGGGCGATCTTAATTATGTCGTAAGCTGCAGCCATCAGGTTGACAAGGTGATGTTAAGGGTAAGCTATTATGTGAAATCGTAGGAGCATGAGAACAAAGAAATGTCAAAGACATACTATTGGGAAATATAAGTGCGGGGTGTGCTCCTCTTCTCCGAGAGAGTTGATTTCCTGTATTAATACATGATGCCCGTCAATAAGCTAAAAGGATTTTTTGAGAATCAATCAATCAATCAATCAATCAATCAATCAATCAATCAATCAATCAATCAATCAATCAATCAATCAATCAATCAATCAATCAATCAATCAATCAATCAATCAATCAATCAATCAATCAATCAATCAATCAATCAATCAATCAATCAATTAATCAATCAATCAATCAATCAATCAATCAATCAATCGAGCAATCGATTAATCAATCAATCAATCAATCAATCAATCAATCAATCAATCAATCAATCAATCAATCAATCAATCAATCAATCAATCAATCAATCAATCAATCAATCAATCAATCAATCAATCAATCAATCAATCAATCAATCGATTGATCAATCAATCAATCAATCAATCAATCAATCAATCAATCAATCAATCAATCAATCAATCAATCAATCAATCAATCAATCAATCAATCAATCAATCAATCAATCAATCAATCAATCAATCAATCAATCAATCAATCAATCGATCGATCGATCGAACAATCGATTAATCAATCAATCAATCAATCAATCAATCAATCAATCAATCAATCAATCAATCAATCAATCAATCAATCAAACAATCAATCAATCAATCGATCGATCAATCGATTAATCAATCAATCAATCAATCAATCAATCAATCAATCGATCAATCAATCAATCAATCAATCAATCAACCAATCAATCAATCAATCAATCAATCAATCAATCAATCAATCAATCAATCAATCAATCAATCTATCAATCAATCAATCAATCAATCAATCAATCAATCAATCAATCAATCAATCGATCGATCGATCAATCGATTAATCGATTAATCAATCAATCAATCAATTAATCAATCAAGCAACAATAAATCAATAAATCAATAAAGCAATCAATCAATCAATCAATCAATCAATCAATCAATCAATCAATCAATCAATCAATCAATCAATCAATCAATCAATCAATCAATCAATCAATCAATCTATCAATCGATCGATCGATCAATCAATCAATCAATCAATCAATCAGTCAATCAATCAATCAATCAATCAATCAATCAATCAATTAATCAATCAATCAATCAATCAATCAATCAATCAATCAATCAATCAACCAACCAGCCAACCAACCAACCGCTCAATCAATCAATCAATCAATCAATCAATAAGGCCCACGGTGACATAGATGCCACAAAAAAAAGAGTGTATTAGGAATTGGTGCCGATATTGATGTGACACAGGGGAGACATGTTGGAGGTAGCTGCCCCTCGCCACAGACAGGATTCTGTTGTTTAAAGCGGGGATTTATCCATGATATCCAAGGTAGTGATCTAATAAAACACCCTTAATGTACAGCAAGATGGAGTAGTCGTCATGGCAACGGAACCAGCTGAATGTCAAAGCACGATAACAGAATGCTCACTTTATTCTAGCAGCGCCCCATAAGTGCTGGGCCGCTAGAACCGTAAGAGCCAGACCTGAAAATGTCATAGGTTAACAGAACACATTGACCACGAGTTTAACTGAACCTAACCCTGAAAGGCAGATAAGACAACTAAGTAAAGTGTCAAGACTGTCTCAAGATCAGTGTTGAGATCAAACACTAATATAATGATAATCTAATGTAACAATAATGTACGTGGAATACAGAATCGATAGGCTGGAACAAAAAAAAAGATTCTGTGAACGAAACTGTATTATAATGATTCACATGTACTTTCGCTCCTTGTAACAGTGATATTTGATGGGCTAATAAAATAGATTAAAAACGACTAAAGTCGCGCTTAGTGGTGTGAAGGTTTATGCGATTTATTCTAATTATTAATTCCATCAAAAAATATGCAAAGGAACTGTCTATTTTTTTTATTTCAGCGATCGACTCGCCCTGGACTGTAAACCTAGAATAAAATACCAGATAGCTTATACGTGCATGTCAGTGGCGGATCCAGCATAGGGCGTATCCGGCGTACGCCCCCCCCCCCTCCCTTATTGGTGAAAATATTGCATTTTCATGCATTTTGTGAATAAAGTGAAGCTAACAATCCCTTTTTAGCCAAAATGTGTACGCCCCCCCCCCCCCCCCCCCTCTTGCACATGCTGGATCCGCCACTGCATGTTCTCACACCCTGAGTAATGGTGATTAGGATAAATAAATCTCAAGATGGAAACCATTAAAGAACATATGAAGCGTATGGTGCCGTCCAAATACGTCCCTGACAAACGAGCACTAATGTCAACACAATAGCGTGATACCCCCCTTGATGTTCTCAGCAGGATAACTAGTACGTGCTTCTGGGGGGTGACCTTGAAGATGGCCCTTTGTTGCTCTGAAGAGACAAGATCATAGCCGATCTAAGATGGACTTCTGACCGGTCACTGTGATGGTGCACCTCATACAAAAGCCTGTCTCCAGCTCTGATTTATCAAACACGTGTGAATATCAGACACAATCAAAGATTTAACACAGTTACTTCACCTTCTTTCTTAGTTCGGTATTAACTGCCACGGACGGTCCTGGTGCAGTAGTTAAAGCTGCCTGGCTGGAAAGTCAGGGATCGCGAGCTCTGACATTCAAGTTTAAAAAAAAAAAAATGTTTTTTCCCCACTCACTCGTGAAGATTTAATATGGTGGAGAACCTCCGTGACCAAGAGGTAGCGTGCTCGGCCATAGACCGCCAGGGCCCGAATTTCGAATTCCGTCTCTCGAGGGCAGTGTCATCTCATGCATCTCACCTTCTTCAAGAGATTCCCTTGGCCCATTTTAGCCTACATGTGCCTACAAGTGGCTTAAAACCCCATTCGTTTCAAGTCATTTCATTAACTGTCACCTGCCGTATCGGTATCGTTCAATCGCATCTCTCTGTGTGGTTTATGCACTGATTGGCCTCTCTGGTCTGTCTAGGTTTCTCCAATCACTATGTTAGATATTCCTTTCATTCTTCTCAGGTTAAGGCAGATTCATAAGCAAGTCACGAGTTGTCCTTCGGCCAATTTTCTTTTTAATTAGCAGCAATAATCAGGTGACGGAGGTAGTCCATGATTGACCCTCAAAACCCTATATTATAACATTTAAATTTTCACCCACTTGAAATTGTGAGTCGCTTCCGCGACCCACAACTTCAAGTGGGTGAAAATTATTTGTTTAATTTGGGACCAGATATTTTCAAATCATTCCATTCTCAATAACTGTGATTTTATCGGCGCGATAAGCAGCGAAAAGGTTAATACCCAGAAAACACGATACATTGAATCAATGTTGGTTCAATGTTGGCGGGCTAATATTGAACGAATATTTGTTCAATGTATCGTGTTTGCTGGGTATAAACGCGATTCTCGAGTATTCTGTGAAACTCAATGACCTCGACCTCCTTTGTTTTCACCGAGCTGGCTAATACAATGAAGTATGGGGGAGGGTTCTTATATAACCTTGTTTTCACCGAGTGACGTCACTGCGTTTCACAGAATGAAGTATGAGGGAGGGGTCTTATATAACCTTGTTTTCATCGAGTGACGTCACTGCGCTTCACAGAATGAAGTATGGGGGAGGGGGTGTTATAGAACCTTGTTTTCACCGAGTGACGTCACTGCGTTTCACAGAATGAAGTATGGGGGAGGGAGTGTTATATAACCTTGTTTTCATATCTTCAAATAAGTGTAGGCCTAATGTTTTCCCCCGCCCCACTCGCGTTTGTCTATACCTGGACGCAGTATAATCCTTCTGGCCCAGTTTAGCCGGCATGCGCACATGTATCCATTCATTAAGTCTTTAGAACATGTAACACAATTATTAGGAATGACATAATAAAATAGTTTTCTGTTTCTGACCATAACGTACTTCATAATAACTAAGTAACAGTAAAATACCACTGTCTGTGTAACAAGCAAGCATTTAACAATAGAGTTATATCTCTATGATTTAGCTAACAAAGCAGGAATCTAGTCTAAGATTTCTATGGCAAGCCGTCATTGTCACAGACTATCAGGTCTTGTCGTCTACGAAGATGCCGGCTTGTCATAAGAGCGCTTTTTACGGTGCTCCGTCTAATTTCGCTCTATTAGTTCTATTAGTATGAGTTTTCAGCAGCAAACCATTAGGCCTACGTTTAATGTACTAATATCGTGTCTGTGATATCAGAGGTAGAAAGACTAGCTCCATGGTCATATATATCGCCCCCTCACACTTAAACTGTTATATCAGATACAGACAGACAGACAGACAGATATTTTATTGACAGAAAAGAAAAGTCATTACAGACTTATTTGTCATAGAAATGAGTGACACATATGACAGTTTAGCTAGCTGCGAGAGGACGACATAATTATAGATTGTGAAAGTGAAAAATATCTAATTTCAAGGGACACATTTAAAAGGATTGAAAATAAAATGAAAATAAATTACTTTTAGTTTTACTTGATAACCCCTTGTATCAACCCTTGCACCACTAAGCACGCCAATAGTCCTCTATAATCTTTTTTATTGGCAAATTAAACATTTTACATCACTGTTATTGGGAACGGAATGTGTTTAACTATCAAGATTTGCAAATGTTTGGTCACAAATTAAACAAATATAAGTAATTTTCACCCACTTGAAATTGTGGATCGCGTTAGCGAGACACAACTTCAAGTGGGTGAAAATTAATATTTTTAATGTAGGGCTTCAGGGTTAGTGCTGTGTTCATGACCAGGTCAACCTTTCAAATTACCGGGGATTTAATTTCATCACGTTTTATTAATAATTCAACAAGATCGGGTGATGGTCACGCCTATACTGTACTCACAAGATCCTAAACTTACATATAAACAGCACACTACGACGGTGGACCAACGTTAACCAAGAATATGATCTATGTGTGGTGTTTCTTGAGCAGCCAGTGCATGTATGTAGGTCGTCATGACCTAAGGCCACTATGTTTTTTCTCTGTTTTAGATGAGCGCGCGCATTAGATTTAGGCAGCGCAATAATAAACAATAGTGGAATCTGATTTTTTGTGTATAAAGTAATACAAATAACTTTCACATATGAGAATTATCCCCCCTATAAAAAACAAAACTGAATACAAATACATTTTGCATTAATTTTTCGCGGTTGACAATGAATCTGGTGATTGCCTGACAGAAGTAGACATGTGTACGAAATTAACTAAATATTTAATATGTATTAAGTTATGTACTAAGTTATACACCAACAAGCATATATTTGCTCAAAGATTTGTTGCTATTTAAACAAATAAGTAACCGCGGTGGTGGCGGCGGCGGTGAACATGACAGTGTGTGGTACAGTATAAGCAGCCCACCTACCGTGAGGGCTGCTCAAATGTCATTAAACAATGTGAATAATATCTAGATGATCGCATGAAAATTTTGGTGACCCTATTTTTTTTTTGTAACAAATAATTAACTTGGAATGCAATTAATTACATATACTAAGACTTATTTCAACTATTAACATTGTTTTGTCATTGTGTGTCTTTTTTATTTATTTAATTGTTATGTTTTCTGTTTTGTCTTTTAAAGTTTTTGCAAAATTGTTTGTTAATGTAAACATAATTTTGCAAATAAATATCTAATCTATTCCATTCATATGTTTTAGTAGATTTCGCAGATTTTTTGTGGAATTGTCCGTTTACGCTTAAAATGCAATTTTCTTTAGCTTTTCGGAGACCTAAATACTTAGTTAGGTGCACCCTTTTTTTGTATTTCTGATACTTAATTAGTGATAATCCCCAAAACTAATTTAGCATTCTTCAATACCTTCATTGGCTAATATAGAGCCTATTACATTTTGAGTACATGAAGGATCCATTGACGTCATACGAATAATGAGTGAGGCAGTACTCACCGATGTCGATTACCGCATGTGTCTCTTGTATAATTGCCATAAAACTCAGTTTGTCACCCAACCCAACCCCATCAGACCAAATAATTTTCTCACACTCAGATAAGCTACTACTTGCATTTTTGTTAATTAACGATAATATACTAGTTGAAATAATGATGATGTTTCTGGCTTCGATCATGTACGACACATGAAATGGAAATATTTCAAAAAGATCCAAATGATAGATAAACCATAGACTAACATTAGTAGTTTATGAGATAAACGTCACACAGGGCCTACTATAGTATACCATACTAAATAATATCTTGCAAAACTGGTACTAATAAGTAGTTAGCTGTAGGCCTACATCTAAAATAACAGCGGGAAATGATTTTGGACACGTGACAGTTTCTTAAATGATTTTTATGTAAAAATTATCAGTAGTCTAGCTGAAAAAACACCGATTGATATTTCTCCTTATATTTTTATTTTATATATAGACGCCATATTTAGTCATCTAACTTGATGTTTGTAGTGTTATATCTTCGGGAATACCCCGCACTGCATCATTTGCAATGGTAGATGAATGGGTATTGCTTTGTAAATCTATAGAATTCAACTTGGAAAAAATATATTAATCGCACATTTTTCAATTCAGTTAGCTAGACAAAATGACCATTTTTTAGGTGGTGGTCACACGATATGAATTTATTCATGTAATTAATTCATGTTTATTTATGGCCTGATTATGATTATGCTAATGTTCCCTTTAACAATGCTAACATTAGCATTATTAGGATATATATTCTAACAGAAATACATAAGATGTATTTATGATATTAAGTACTACATAATGGTACGTAAATGTATACCTTCAAGGACTAATGATTGACAATATGACTGCCATAAATTGGAGTACCATATATCCTACAAAATATAACTTCGGTAAAGTGTCGTCGGGGTATATGACTGTCATTGTCTTTCAATCGAAAGAGACGGATAAGAATGAATTAAATAATGCCAACAAAGTCAATAAATTATATTTTCGTGTCATTTTCAATGAGCCTTGTTAACAATTAGCTGATGCACACGTGTGTCAGAGCCAAAACAATGTGTAGAGTGATGTTATTCTTCTTATTTTTATTATTTCAGTTCTCAACGCAACACACTCACCAAAAAATAAATATTGTATTCTTGTGTGTACGAAGGAATAATTGTGTAATCCGGGGGGGGGGGGGGGGGGCATTACCCATTACAATAAATATTTACTTAAGTACACACAATCAAACGTACACAATGGTAAACATTAAACAACTGCTTACCTTAAAAGAATAATTACTATTCACATAAATTATAACCAAATAACACATCCTTGGAAATCAAAATCAAGTCTATGAATCACACCAAGATTATAGCTAACAAATCCCGAGCACATGCATTATCAGTTTTATTACCGTTATGCACATCTCTTGAACCATGATATACAACTGTGTACCATGATGACCGAAGAAAAGCACTTGGCCAAACGTATGTTGCCACTGCTCGCATATAAAAGCCACGAATACTCACCACTGTTTGCTGATGTCTAGAACCGGATAATCGAATAAAACAATAGTTACTGTGATGCCCTATCGTATAATATTTAGTGCTAATTTAACCCATAGCTCGAATAAAGTAGCATATTGTGCCTTTAAGAGGCCAGAAAATGGTTGCTACTCAACCGCGGGAATTCCGTTTGCTTGACCTGACTCTTTATTTATTTTTGATTCGATGTACATATTGTGAAAAAGTAGATCAGGGTAACTTAATAGGAGAGGAGACTTCAAATATCTGAACCAAAGTGAGGATGGCAAATCACAAGCAACGAAGGTACACACCCAGCAAACATGAGACGTTGGTCCATTGCTGGTTTGCTGTTGGGCCAACGTCGTGGACGGTGTGCCAGCAGTAAACCAGCATTGGTCCAACGTCTCATGATTGTTGGGCAAGTGTCTGCCTTTTTTCAGGTTAGTGTTCGTTCTAGATTATACACAGATGAGTTATGTGGCAAAGCAAGGGCTGGACAGCGCCTCAGCTATTCTGGAAACATGGAACATTCAAGGGACTGGTCCAGGCTAAAATCATAAAAAAATCGGTGATTTTATTTTGGCTTCTTAATATGACCATAAGATGTAAACATGTTCATAGACTAGAACTGCAAAAGTTTTTAATTTTTTGTGCTGCGCATTCACCAGTTAGACTAGATATAGAGACGAAATTCCCGTATTTCTAATTTTTGACATGGTTGTCAATAATTAGAAATCGGAGATTTCGTCTCTATATCTAGTCTAACTGGTGAATGCGCAGCACAAAAATTAAAAATCTTTTGCAGTTCTAGTCTATGAACATGTTTACATCTTATGGTCATATTAAGAAGCCAAAATAAAATCACCGATTTTTTTATGATTTTAGCCTGGGCTAGTCCCTTTCACTAAGACTAAGATTATGTTTAAATATCTTTCAGCAAAAGATCAACACGACAGAATACCCAGTGCGACCACGAAACTTGTCATATAAACAGATCCTATCTGACAGCATTGTCAGTAGTCATGATCATGATTGTTTGGAATTCAATCCTCGTGGTGACCTTTTAATTAATTTATTATTCTCACAAAACACTACAGCGGAAACAATAGAGAATCAGATGCATTGTACTCATAGAAGCTGTAGTGCTGAATTACAAATGGCAAATGTCAACATATGATGATTATATTTATCATTTCCATTTTTCTGTTTCACGACACAATCTGTACTGGCCTGCTTCAGTTCTTTAATTGCATTTCCAAATGTGAAGTGTGTCTGATGTTTTAATTAATTACCGTGAATAAATACCGCTGTATTAATACAAGAGGCCTAAAACGTAGGCATATTGATAAATCCGTTATATAGATATAAAGGAATGAACTAGTGATAAGCATTTATCAATATACCTACGTTTTAGGCTTCTTGTTTAAAATGAGCGGTATTTAGTGAAAGTAGGAGCATAATTATATTTATATATCACCGTCTGATGGCCGAGGAAGATTTTAATTTTCTTATTTAAACCAAAGAAATTGGAGACATCCAATTTCTTTGTTTAAACCCTCATATAATTACTTAGTGGGGTTTTCCCCCCGATTTACCATGCTTGTTTCATGTAGCCATATTATTGTCCATTACATGCAAATCTCTCATTATAATTATATTGTTTTAATATTTGTCATAAAAAAAATAATAACAGAAACAAAATATATTTGGCGCATGAAAATACCTCTATGAAACAACAACGTTGTAGCTAATGTGTTGATGCCACCTGGTGAACGCTGTGATAAATATCCACATTTCTAGTCACTAGGTGGCAGTATATGCTGATACCACAGAAGCAGATTCTGACTTGTCTGTGAATGTACATGATCATCAAGGTCACTAATAACAAGAAATAATTATTTCTACATAAG
>OZ024905.1:15610984-15631543 GCA_964017125.1 Flabesymbios commensalis
CGAATTGCTGTCGCAATTCTCGACTTGTAGTGGATGAAGATGATTTGATGTGGTTTAAAAACTGAAGAAAATTGCCATGTATTGTGAACCAATTTCATGGAAATTTTCCTTCTAAAACCCCTAGTTGTGGGGAAATAAATTGTGTTTTCAGAGATGTAAAATGTTGCTTTAATGCATCGTGAAGACTCAAAGGGCTAAAGGCAAAGATTGGTGGACATGGTCATCTCTCGATGAATGACAAGCCTATAAGACCTGGGTTTTGAGGATATCGACCCTGCTACATGTGATGAGATTTTGTTTCTACAGCTGGTGACATCCTGTGTGACACAACCGGCATGTCCAGCTTAGTGTCTTCTGCTCCAGGCTAAACCATAAACCGCTTTTGTTATCTGCTTATATTTCAGCAGTGCACACCTGCTAATACCACCCACACAGATAATAAGCACTCCAAAGTTAAACAAATATAATTATGTCATATATTGTGTCAGGTTCTTCAGGGAAAGACAAACGTAGTAAAAGCTTGATAATATGATTTAAATTAATCTAGTATACTGATGGTTATTAATATCATACATGAGGTTGGAACCTAACCTCTTGTTATCCATTTTAGTATTCAATTGAGCAGAACTACAAATATTATGATGTTTTTCGTCAATGATGTCGCTTGTACCGTAATGGATTAGCAATGCATCAAATAATAATAACATCAAAGACCACTCGAAAACTCAAGCTGATGCGGCAACTTATGGCTACAACCTTGAATTTGGGTGATTGAATAAATGAATAAATGAATGAATGAATGAATGAATGAATGAATGAATGAATGAATGAATAAATGAATGAATGAATGAATGAATGAATGAATGAATGAATGAATGAATGAATGAATGAATAAATGAATGAATGAATGAATGAATGAATGAATTTATTTAGTTCGCTTAGCTTAGTCCCACAGATGTGTATAATTTACATGATAATTTACATGATTTATAGAAGACAAAGATATTTTTTCTTAAATCGATAGGATAGCTTTAAAGTAGGTGGGTTTTCATGATTCGTTGATTAAACATTGTGGGCGCCCACGCATGGGTATCATGGTTAATATCCACAGCATGAAGCATGACGACCCACCTACTTCAAGGCTATCCTATCGCTTTCGAGAAAAATACATTGTAAATATTACGGTTCAGTGAGACAAAACGACACAGTTTCTTTTATCTCTCTGTGGCATTGTCATCATTTAAAAAACATACATACTGTCTGAGATATAACAACCTATAAGAACAATGTGATCTCAAAATAGCGATAATATTAACGGCTTAAAATGACAATTCCATTTCGGACTCACTCAGCAGTTTTCCTCAGCAGTTTTCCTCGGTATCATTCATAATTTGAAATATATAATGAGTATATGTCAGCTTTTAAGTCTTTGAATAATACCTGACTGATAATGTGACACTTCCCATGATTTGAATTTTAATTGAATTTTAACCTAGGATGGCGGTGGTTAAAGCTGCCTGCTTGGATAGTTATAGCGAGTTCGTCGTCTGCTCTAGCATTAAAGTTTCAAAGAAACAAAATGTTTCTTCTCCGCTAACCCTTGAAGATTCAGTGGGGGGAGCCTCCGTGACCGAGAGGAGCGTGCTCGGCATCAGATCGTCTGGACTCGAATTTTGAATCCTGTGTCTGGAGGGCAGTGTTATGTCATTCATCTCACCATTTTCAAGAGCTCCTACTGGCCCAGTTTGCACAGAGGTAGCCTAAAATACAATTCATTCATCCACTCAATCATTCATTCATTCATTCATTTTTTCATTCATTCATTCATTCATTCATTCATTCATTCATTCATTCATTCATTCATCTTAAAGATGATTTATTACCCCTTATATGGTATGAATAATTATGTCCTTATATGAGGTGATTGGCTATCATGTGACCCTCTCAGAGGGTCACATGATAGCCAATCACCCCATATAAGGAAACACTTGTGCCTGGACTCGAATTTTGAATCCTGTGTCTGGAGGGCAGTGTTATGTCATTCATCTCACCATTTTCAAGAGGTCCTACTGGCCCAGTTTGCACAGAGGTAGCCTAAAATACAATTCATTCATCCACTCAATCATTCATTCATTCATTTTTTCATTCATTCATTCATTCATTCATTCATTCATTCATTCATCTTAAAGATGATTTATTACCCCTTATATGGTATGAATAATTATGTCCTTATATGAGGTGATTGGCTGTCATGTGACCCTCTCAGAGGGTCACATGATAGCCAATCACCCCATATAAGGAAACACTTGTGCCCCATCTTGTGGCAACTTTGATTTATTTGTCACAAAGTTATTCATACTATATAAGGGGTGATAGATCACCTTTAACTTAATATTGTTCATTTAGGTTCCGTTGCCTGTGTTATACCGGGTCAGACCTATGGGAGAGTAATTTACTTATCGTCTGTCTGGCGCTTTCTTTTTTAAAAAAGGATTTATCTTACATTCTTATTACTGAATATAGGCCTATATTTTATTGAGTGGTTGGTAAGTGTCGAAATACAATATTATTTTAACATCATAGGCCTATAGTTTAAAACTGTTCTAGTCATACCGGTGCAGCCGTTTCAATGGGGTACGTTGAAACTAGTTAAAGATTACACCCGGTATACGCTGAAACTAGTTTCAACGTATTGGGGTGGGGCACTTTCAATTTCAAGTGTCTGTGACCCTCCCACCCCATCCCAATTTCAGATTAAACCCGGGGTATGTTGAAATGTACCTGTGAACAATTAGTTTAAAATACTAATTAATTGGGAGGTCTGGATTAAATTCAAAATAGTTCCCACATTGCCAATTAATTAGCCGTGTGTCCCAAGTGTTTTGCTGAAGACGCAAACGGGATGGGAAGAGAACAGAATCTTAAATCAACATGTCCTACAATATGTATACGTTTGACGTTAATCAACTACTTGTGACATACGTCCGACATTGTCTTGGACGTTTGGGTGAAGATAGCTTGTAGATAAATGTGACCTGGATGTCATTTGAAGCCGTGGATGTGATGTTGACCGAACGTCAAGTGATACGCATCCAACGTTAAAATCAACGTCTCTGACTTAAAATGCTTAAGTCCGATGCTGTTCCAGCGCTAAAATTATTGTCGGAACGTCACATCTGACGGCTCACATCGCCACAACTTGAACCCATGACGCTGGCCAGACGTACTGCCAACGCTGGACGTCCTCTGTTAAATATAAATCAAACCAGCGTCGTCGGGTCGTCTTCTCAGTCATTCATTTCACTACATTTGCTTTATGTCATGGTTATATATTCATCCTACTAGAGCTAAACGTCCTAAAAACAACTTCGGGCGCACGCCAAAGATGGATGGCTATGAGACTTGACAATGTCCTTTAGGACCTAGATGAGAATATCGGTCCACGTCTTGTATTCTACCTCCGAACAATCGAAGAGTGGTTCAGCTGACACATGGCGAGATCAACCAATCACCGTCGTCATCCAGGTGTCATTTAAATTAGGGGGTAGAATACCAGATTTGGGCTAAAATTTCTGTGTCAAGAGTTTCAGGAGAAAATAGAGTGATGCACAACTGTTTGAATATTCTCCAATGTATATTTAATAATATTTTTCTTGGCCTTTAATTATGTCGTACACCCACGCTATCGGTACGACCTAACTTGAGAAAAAAATGATCTTAGATTTTCGGCCATAGGATGATAAACATATGGAGCAAGATCCAATTAAAAAAAAACAGTTTGGAAAGAGTTGACCCAGTCCAAACTATATGGAGGGGGTAACTTGAAACTAGTTTCAGAGTACAACCGGATATATAATCTGAGCATGGTGTAATCTGGTAGTCATAAACTACAACGGCAAGCTGCACTTGAAACATGTCGATCTGTATGAAGAGTCAAAACGACCAATGTCCTTTGCTTAGTGTCAGGTAGATTGGTCGTTTTGACTCTTCACCAACGGGTTTCTACAAGTATTTTTTCCCGACAAACGATACTTTAGTGTTTGGAAATGATAGAACAATGGTTATCAAATAAAATGGTCAGCCGAAAATTAAGTTACTACATAATGCTTGTATCTACATCATTATAATGTTTTATATCCATACATTTAGTGCTTATTCGTTTCTTACGATACCACAATATTTATTGACGCATATTTATATATGTGTATAATAAAATAACCGTACATCTTATTTTTAAGATTAGATCATAATAAGATAAGGGCACACTGGTCAGTGCTCGAATTTAATTACAATAGAAGGTCATATCAGATAAGGCCACGCGTTTTTAAATACTTTAACGATAGAAATAGTATATATATCTTCAACTTTCTACAACAATGAGACGGTGACCTAGATCTGAGGTAAGTGACCTGAGGTCTCAGACAGTGACCTAGATCTGAGGTTAGTGACGTGAGGTCTCAGACGGTGACCTAGATCTGAGGTGAGTGACCTGAAGTCTCAGCTCAGACAGTGACCTAGATCTGAGGTGAGTGACCTGAGGTCTCAGCTCAGACAGTGACCTAGATCTGAGGTGCGTGACCTGAGGTCTCAGCTCAGACAGTGAACTAGATCTGAGGTGAGTGACCTGAGGTCTCAGCTCAGACAGTGACCTAGATCTGAGGTGAGTGACCTGAGGTCTAAGCTCAGACAGTGATCTAGATCTGAGTTGAGTGACCTGAGGTCTCAGCTCAGACAGTGACCTAGATCGGACGTGAGTGACCTGAGGTGTCAGCTCAGACAGTGACCTAGATCTGAGGTAAGTGACCTGAGGTCTCAGCTCAGACAGTGACCTAGATCTGAGGTGAGTGACCTGAGGTCTAAGCTCAGACAGTGATCTAGATCTGAGGTGAGTAGCCTGAGGTCTCAGCTCAGACAGTGACCTAGATCTGAGGTGAGTGACCTGAGGTCTCAGCTCAGACAGTGACCTAGATCGGACGTGAGTGACCTGAGGTCTCAGACAGTGACCTAGATCTGAGGTGAGTGACCTGAGACTTAGACGGTGACCTAGATCTGAGGACAGAGGCTGAGATCGGGTCAGTATATTTATCTTTGGTATTAATTATTATAATCATTATCTTGCTCGGACCCGTGTATATACCTTTGGTATTAATCTTGTTCGACCTGTTTTTATACCTTTGGTATTAATCCTTATCTTGATCGGGCACGTTTATATATACTTTTTTTAAGGAGTTTCCAAACAACATAATATAATATTAATGTTTTTAAAACAAGTGAAATATAATTCAATTTGGAATGTTTATTTCCCTCAAATTGAGATATGTTTCGCCCTTTGTAGCCGGGAGAAAGCGTTAGCAATACCGGCTTCTAATGAACGAAAAATAGTAACTAATACCAAGAACTTTATATAGTTCTTGCTAAAACATAACTGATCAGGACGTATCAAGACAATTTGTGTTTTCTATATGACATTACATCAATATCATCTCATATCGCGACTGTCTTTCAACACATCAACACATGTTGATGTGACGGAACATTAATTTGGCTTTAATTGAAATTAATCGACATACGCACATACGCAGATTCTGTGTACTTTTTATCTCCAATATCAGAAGATGATATTAGTTCTTCTCTCAAAATGATAACGCTTTTCTCGTGATAGCTGTCTCCGTATTTTCGTACCAGCTACGGCATATCGGAGGCTTCGGATTGGTCGAGATTGCCATCTGGACCAATCCGAGGCTCACGATATATCGTAACTTGTACGAGAAAAGGGGCCCTGGATACAGGTTCATTGTGTAACCAGGTAACGAGTGTTCTCAGCTGCGGTTGGGTCTCTCTTTGCTTGGTACATGTGAGCAGTGGTGAGGGTGATGCCTTTGGGGGAGAAATGCCAGCCAGCCTCAGATGATGAGCTTCATCTGAATCTCAGTAATGGTGCGTGGGCGTGCAGGATAACCTACATGTACTCCCAGCAGACACAATACGTTGAATCAATGCTGGTTTAACGTTGGTCCAGCGTCGCAGACGGTGTACCAACGTTAAACCAACATTGATTCAAAGTCTTGTGTCTGCTGGGCTGAGTGCTACAATAAAACATCATGGTCGCACCACCCTAAATAAGGCGAAATCCGGCCAGGTGTCTA
This sequence comes from Flabesymbios commensalis, assembly GCA_964017125.1. Classification (NCBI taxonomy): domain Eukaryota; kingdom Metazoa; phylum Annelida; class Polychaeta; order Terebellida; family Flabelligeridae; genus Flabesymbios; species Flabesymbios commensalis. The sequence goes on from OZ024905.1 coordinate 15,617,131, forward strand.
CTAATAAAGGAATCATAACACAAAATATTTTAATTACTTCTGTTCTAAACTCTGTTGAATTAAAAAAAATAAAAACAGGCTTTAATTTAGTGAATATTTAATAAACACACTTTGTTTCCGTCATGCAGGATATCAGATATAACTGTTTCATGATAATCTCGCAGGGGTACAGTGGGTTAAAAGGATGTGTGTCTGGTCTGTAACAGAGGGTAAAACTTAGAGCTAATTTTGAGCTGTTCTGACGTTTATACACGTCATGGACTGTAGCTCAAAATCAGTCTGGCTACCAGACATATATCGGACATGTTTTTAAAAAAAGACAGATCAGGTTTTGTCATGATATGCGACACTATATGTGGATATTGTCGAAAAGGGGTGAGATCGGCCCATGAAATTGAGACAGTTTACATGTATTTCGATGGGAGCGGCATTTGGGGTGGTGAGACCTCATGCATCGACCCAGTGCTGGTATGACATTAAACCAACACTTGATCCACGTCTTTTGTTTGGTACTGGTAGACCCGTTATTAAACATAATAAGTAATAATTGCACAGAACCAGGTATAAAGCACAATTCACACCGTCAGATTTGTGTCTGATATCTGACAGTGTGACCCCAGTTTAATACGTCATTCCCTATCTTCTTGCAATTACAGAAAAATATTCCTTCCTTTGTACATATCCAAATAATACGATTTCAGTATTTTAGTGTAACATATCGTATAATGAAATGCTATGATGATCCAAGTTGCTGATGCGAAGAAGAGTTATGATGCGCTGGAGGAGCGACAGTGCCGTGCTGACCTGGCCACAACGCACCAAAACAGGGCCAATATACAGCCAAGGAGGGCCATATAACCTCCTTGATACAAAAAATTAAATGAATCGGGCTTTAGGCCACCTTTGTGCACATATAGGCTAAACTAGGCCAGGAGAACCTCCTGAGGATGGTGAGATAAATGAGATGACACTGTCCTTCAGACACAGGATTCGATATTCGAGCCATGGCGGTCTGAGGCCGAGCACGCTACCTCTCGCTCACAAAAGCTACCCACAATACTGAGTTTTACACGTGGATGGGGAAGAAACATTTTTGTTTCTTTCAAACCACCGAGACCGGGAACCGATCCCCGAACTCTAGCGTGAAAGGCAGCGGTGCTAACCACTACCCTAGGGCCCCCGCCCCTCCTTGGTGCAACCAATTCCACACAAACATCACGTGGAAGCTTTGAGATAAAGGCCCACCACAGCGAACACGATACATTAAGCCAATGTCGGTTTAATGTTGGCCGAGCGTCTGCGACGCTGGGCCAACATTAAACCAATTTTGGTTTAATGTAAAGTGTTATTTGGGACGTACATCTAATTCACATCATAACGTCTCACCACACATAATACCTCCCCGATAGATTTACATGTATTATGGCCCATACGCTTGAGCAGGCTCTCAGCATTCTTTAAGTGAAAAATAGTCAGTATTGTGGGGAGCCTCCGTGACCGAGAGGTAGCGTGCTCGGCCTGAGACCGCCAGGGCTCGAATTCGAATCCTGTGTCTGGAGGACAGTGTCATCTCAATCATCTCACCATCCTCAGGAGGTTCTCCTGGCCCAGTTTAGCCTATATGCGCACAAAGGTGGCCTAAAGCCCGATTCATTTCATTTCATTTAAGTGAAAAATGTATATGAACCTATATATTTTTTCAATCATCAAGAAATACTCTTTTCTATTTCCCAGGCAAATGTCATGTTGTAGTCTGCTCTCTGAGAATTACCAATACACAGGAACTACCGAATGCAGCATATGCCTTGTTACTACCAGCGTAGGGACTACATTTTATATCCAGCTGTCCCGATATCGATGTTTTTAAAGCAAGAAATGGTCACCCAATCTAAATGAATTGATATCGAAATTATGTAAATGTAATATTTAAACGCAAGCCTGCTGTAAATTGACACATCAAAACAAAATCGTAACTCTGTCACTATTAAACTTTTTGATGATATGCGCGTATGAATTTGTGTGGTGAGACCACAAGATACATTCCGCTGATAAACAGATGCCATGGAGAGTACTGTAATTATTTAAGGAATGCGATATGTTATATGCGATCGCTTTAAGTAATATCTTACTTAGGGGGCACAATTCAATCTCCAGGGAGGGGAGGTAGTTTTTGTTGCGGACAAATTATTTTTTTAAACCCGGCTCGGCGGTGCGCTAATTTTTTTTAAATGTATCACATGTTTATGTAGAACAGTACTCGAAAAAAGTTTTTATTATTTTATTTCACACAGAGTTTTTTCAAAAATACTCCAGCTCCCTGCCCCCTGTTGATTGAATAGTGCCCCCCTTACTGCTTACTGGCTGACAATGCATAGACTGCAGCCGGAATTAGAGTAGAGTTACTCTGATGCACATGTAACGTGCACTCACCACACAATATTCAATAAGATGACGTGAATATTATCATAAAACCCTTCACGTATCTATCCAGCTCCGCCAGTGTGTTGGACTAATGTTGGGCCATCGTCGCAGAAGACACTGCAATAAGGTGCGGTTAAAGGTGATCTATCACCCCTTATATAGTACGAATAATTTTGTGACAAATAAATCAAAGTTGCCACGAGATGGGCACAAGTGTTTCCTTATAAGGGGTGATTGGCTATCATGTGATCCTCTGAGAGGGCCACATGATAGCCAATCACCCCCATATATGGGGTGATTGGCTATCATGTGACCCTCTGAGAGGGTCACATGATAGCCAATCACCCCATATAAGGACATAATTATTCATACCATATAGGGGGTGATAGATCACCTTTAACACCAGTTGTCGGTCTCCATCACGAATTCAATCACGACTGCTTCTGTCAAACCATAACCCTTTAACCGCCGGTGCCGCTTATCTTCGGGTTTTCATTTTATCTTAGCACATTAAGTACCACCTTTTAAACATGTTAAAGATAAAATATGACATCAATCAGCAATATTTGAAAACAGTTGACCTCCATTTTTTCAAATCTTAATAATTTTCACTAACTTGAAGTTGTGGATCGCGTCAGCGAGACACAATTTCGAGTGGGTGAAAATTTAGATTGAATAATTAGGCGGTTAAAGGGTTAAGTACCCCCTTTTAAACATGTTAAAGATAAAATTTGACATCAATCAGCAAGATTTGAAAATAGTCCATTTCCATTTTGTCAAATCTGAATAATTTTCACTCAATTGAAGTTGTGGATCGCGTCAGCGAGACACAACTTTAAGTGGGTGAAAATTCAAATTGAATAATTTGGCGGTTAAAGGGTTATAAGACATTTGTTGAATGTGCGATATCAAACAAAAGAAATTATAGCTAACGTACTTAATTTTAAGCGTTGCAGTCCATTAGATTGATACATTTGACCAGACTTCATGTGTTATTATAAACACATATAATGTGTTTTCATATCGCAGAAACAGACGAACACTACATTGGTGTCAGAAAAAAACAGATACAATTTCCTTTGTTAATATAACCGTTGATCATGTCATTGTTTTTAGAACCAAACGTGTCTGAGATAAATAAAAGGCAATAAGAAACAGAGAAAGTCAATTTGTCACAGATCATGCTGTGATTTAAATATGATTATATTTAGGTTTTGTTGGTCAGCTTTTGAACACATCAGATATCACGAAATTAATTATTTATTTAGGTCGAACGGGCGTGCTAATGTATTATTTATTATGTTAAAATTGTAACACTATAACAGTGGCAAGTTTATATAACCTAGATTCATTCCGAGTCTGGGTTCCCTAACATCACTAACGTAAATAAATGCGACATTGGCTATCAGTGGCACCTATCTGAAAAAACATGTTGATATTTGCTCTTACATTTGTTTTTTATATACGCCATCATCTGGCACGAAGTTCCAGAACTGGGATGGGCATAGCCTTCCGGCTTGTAAATCTATGAAATTACACCGGAACAAATATATTAATCACACCTTTGTCGATTCAGTCAGCTGGACAAGCATCTTTTATTCATTTTTGTAATCATTTTGTATGAAATAAAGGTATAGAAACAACTTTAAATATTTTGTATGGACAATCCATGTTTCCCTTAACTAATCTGATTTTGTCATACAGTGGACTACTGTAATAATTTAACGTGTACTGCTGCATGGCGGTGAATAAAATCCTGTGTAATTGTGGGGCTTGAGCCATATTATTATTATTATGGTTTCCTTCACTGGTGTGTTATTAACGAGGTCTTCCATAGATATGATAGTGAAAGTGTCTAGATGATTAAACTCGTCAGATTTCCTGATTAATTTAATAACTATGACTGAATCAATTTCTCAGTACAACTGTAATCAAAATAGGAGTGGTATTTTATATCAAATTCACGTAAGTTAAATTAGGAAAGGAGAGTAAACTAGTTAATTTTTTGCTAAACTAATATGCTAATCTAATATGCTGATTATGAACATCGTCTACCACGCAAACACGTAGAACCGGTAGTTTTTTGTTACCCCTTTACCCGCAAAGTTATTTTATATAAATTTTCACCCACTTCCAAGTGATTGAAAATTAGTCATATTTAATTGATTTAGACCAAACATTTTCAAACATTGATGTTTAAATACACATTCCATTCCCATCAATAACTGTGATTTAACCCTTTCAAGCCTGACTTTACCGTATTTTTGTTAATTATTCAGAATTAACAAAATGGAGGTCAACTGTTTTCAAATATTGCTGATTGATGTCACATTTTATCTTTAACATGTTCAAAAGGTGGTACATAATGTGCTAATAAAAAATGAAAACCCGAATACATGCGGCACCGGCGTTTAAAGGGTTATCTGTTTGCTGGTATTACAGCAATCCTCTCATGTGAGAAAATGAAATGAAATGAATCGGGCCTCAGGCCACCTTTGTGCATATATATGCTAAACTGGGCCAGGAGAACCTCCTGAGGATGGTGAGATGAATGAGACGACACTGTCCTCCAGACACAGGATTCGAAATTCGAGCCCTGGCGGTCTGAGGCCGAGCACGCTACCTCTCGGTCACGGAGGCTCCCCACAATACTGACTTTCAAACGTGGATGGGAAAAAACATTTTTTGTTTCCTATTTAACCGCCGAGACCGGGAGCCGAACCCCGAGCTCTGGCGTGAAAGGCAGCGGTGGTAACCACTACCCTAGGGCCCCCACCCCTCTCATGTGAGAGACTTAAATCATTTGGACAAATTGATATACCTCACTCCGTCTCCATTACCGAGCAGGCAATTGATTCAAATATTATCACGACCAGTAGGCTATATACATATTAATTAAAACACACCGCTACAAATTGATATACCTTACTCCGTCTCCATTACCGAGCAGGCGATTGACTCAAATATTATCACGACCAATAGGCTATATACATATTAATTAAAACACACCGCTACATTATTTTCTTTGTCCGATCACTACATTCTAAGCCCGGAATGGAGAGTTATTGTCGATCACCAAGTACAGACCAATTATGGTAGGCCTATGTTGCTATGATGAGTCAGTTGTGACTAAGCTGTTGATTATGTGGGATACTCATTATGGTCGGATGTGTTTTAAGTCAGTCGGAGCTCTACATTATTAGCTATGGAAAAAGCCTCGGCCTTCGGCCTCGGCCTTTTCCACAGCTAAAAATGTACAGTTCCTCGGGCTTTATCCTATACGTAGAATCGTGGGTGAGGTGTTCATGTTTGAATTGACAAATCGTCATATCTCAACTCAACATCAAAACAAAATTGATTATTATAGGTCACCTAAAAAGGATACAGTATTTTTATCTAACATGTTTTGACATAAAAAAGGTTTATTCTTTTTTTCTGAAAAATACATTTTTTAAGAAGAATTGTGTAGCGTAGTATATAAATCATGTAAATGTCACTGTGATTTATTCACTGTAAAGTTTGGTTTAAAAATTAGTACACTATCACTGGGGACGAAGAGACCAATCATCATAGTGAAACATCAAACTACTCAATACAACTACGCTCCACAACGTTATTATAAAAATAATCATTACAGCATTATAGTCAACAACTCTTTACAACACCATAGCCCCAAAAAATAATAAATATACCCAACCATCTAGCATGGCCAAATGATGCAAGCTTCGCACATGTCAGGCATAATACTCAGGGACGTCTCACTACCACATTTGTATTTGTGTTTTTTTCTGAACAAAAACATGTAGCCTATGCCATTTGCTACATTTACCCCGCATGTGTGAATGATTATTACATTTTTTTGCAATGAGTAAGATAGATAACTCTATGAGCCCCGACTCTCATATTTATCGCAAAGTAAATAAATGACTCCGATGTTTCATTATTAATATTTGTCTGTCGGTGTGTGTGAATGATTATTACAATTTTTGCAATGAATAAGATAAGATAACTTTTTGATCCCCGACTCTCATATTTGTCGTAAAATAAATAAATTACTTCGATGTTTCATCATTATATTTCTCTGTCGGAGACATTTAGTTGTTTTAACCAAGTTTGTGGTTATTTTCTACCTGAAATGTCAGAGAAACCTGGCGGAGATTAATAATGTATGATGACGGTTTTGATCTAACAGAAGACGTATTGGACAGCTGACCATTTGACCACACCCTGACAGATGGTGGAGGTAAGGAGAGAGATGTGTGGGTGGCTACGTGGACAAGTGACCATCGCCAGACAAACACAAACCCTGAAAAAACACCCAGACCAGAACTAACAATCCTCCCCCGAGGCGCGGCTAACGTGGACCACACGACAACACGATGGCCAAACATTTAGCCAAAATGGTACTCACTCAACAGAACAGACGTTGATCAAGTGCTGGTATAATGTTGGTCAACCGTCTAACGACGCTTGACCAACATTATACCAGCACACTGGGTGCACGTCTTGTGTTTTCTGGGCATGTTTTGGTTCTACGGCACGAATATGTCAGAGGCGGCAACACGTAAGGGGCTGAATCTGAGGAGAAGGCAGACGCCGTGCCATCGACGTGTGGTTATTATGGTGTGTCAATAATAGAACAGTAATAGATTTATAATATATTCCTATGTTTTAAATGTGTCAAATATTCTTTATGATATTGTCTGCAATTCTGGTGGTTTAATACATAAACTAGAAGTTACATTTACATGGCAAATATGAAAGTCTCCACCTTCCACAATTAAAAGTTTATTGCCAACGCAGTAACGATGGGGCTATATACCCGATGTGCCATGGTGGCCATCTTGGCTATACAAATTAGCTGATTTTCAAACTCAGACAGGACAATCCATCAGAGGGTGTTCATAAAAAAATTGTGGCGACAAGAGAGCATTTTCGTTGATCTTGGATATGGAAATTAACCCGTGACGGCCATGTTGCATTTGCAAATCAGTTTACTTTCGAACTCGACCATCTGGGGGTGTTCAGAAACAAATTCGCGAAGATCGGATAAATATTGGCGACTGGAGAGTGTTTACGTCATCATGGATTTGCAAATAAGCCCATGGCGGCCATGTTTGATATCCAAATTAGCTGTTTTTTGCACTCAAAAGGGATAATCCTTCAAAGGGTGTTCAGAAAAAAATACGTGAAGATCGGATGAATATTGACGACTGGAGAGCGTTTACGTCGTCAAATTGTTGAGGGAAAATAATAATATTAATAATAATAATAATAACAAAAACAATAAACAGCACTAAAACAATAAGTTTCCAACAGATAGTGTGTGGAGGCCTAATAAATATAGCTTAGATATGCAAAACCATTTGATATTTGTCATATGTTGCATATGTCATATGTTGCGGTCACGGATAGTATCATATGTATTTGCTGATTCATACAGGAAATTAATTCATAGAAACCGTTTTCAAAATAGCCCAAGGAGCGCGTGTAATCTTTAATTCAATTAGATAAAGACCAAAATAGAGCACTCATCTTCGATATACATATGTAAATTATTAATTGTAGATGCTTGATGAGCACTGCAGGTAGTCGTTATCCAATCATAGTACAAGCCAGTCACTCTACTATAATATATATAATATAGCCTACACTCCTTTACCGAATTCAGTGATGAGTAATGAATAAGCCATTTTGAAAAATCACTTAAATCAAGTCATAAATAATAATGATGGACATAAATATATTTGGAAATAAGCCTCTACTAGGATTAATGATCATCTGATCAATAATAGTATGACATTTTTAATATATACTTTTATGCAATATATTGCACGAAAAAAGCCAACTAAAATCTAGGACAACGACCTCTGTTTGCGTCTTGCTTTCAAAATTATGCTTACATTTTCAGTGGATAAGATAGCTAGCTTTCGCATGAGGTTACTACCACACTTCCGACACCATTCAGCATGCTATCTGGTACCCGCGACGTGTTTTAAAGGTGATGTATTACCCCTTATAAAGTATGAATAATTTTGTGACAAATAAATCAAAGTTAGTTGCCACAAGACGAGGCACAAGTGTTTCCTTATATGGGGTGATTGGCTATCATGATAGCCAATGATAGCCAATCACCCCATATATGGCTATATCATGTGACCCTCTGAGAGGGTCACATTATAGCCAATCACCCTATATAAGGACATAATTATTCATACCATATAAGGGGTGATAGATCACCTTTAACAGACGATAGTGATTATTAAAGGTGATCTATCACCCCTTATATGGTATGAATAATTATGTCCTTATATTGGGTGATTGGCTATCATGTGACCCTCTCAGAGGGTCACATGATAGCCGATCACCCCATATAAGGAAACACTTGTGCCCCATCTTGTGGCAACTTTGATTTATTTATCACAAATTTAATCATACTATATAAGGGGTGATAGATCACCTTTAATACTTTTATAAAAAAGTTAAAGTAAGATATAATATAGTGTACATACACCGGTGCAAGTGGGCACCAGGCGCCGTGAAAATCTGGAGGCTTTTACTATTCATACAATGAGTACCTATTTTTGTATTTTATTGTATATAATCTAAATATATATAACGTGTGTTTATACTAATCCCGTCAATGACACATAGGGCCTAACGTGATTTTGAGTGTAGTATAGCCATCATGTAGATTTGTTAATTATTCTGTGTTTTTGCCCCGCGACGGTGTGTGTTAGAAGACCTTGCCTTTTACCAAGCCGACCTTCCTGTATGTAACCTTCATGATAAATAATTTGTCAGAAATGACCTTTATTATAATATTAAATCGTGAGTCGTCGGACACACAAACTTCTCATCGATGTGTTTACTTGTGACATTTATAAAGAAGAACACACATATATGTGTACATTTTATTTGTAAAGTAAGCAGACACTGGCATTTGGCTTTGTAAGGCAGCATATAATACATACGTCCTATATAATACATATATACATACTCCTTGGTCCAGTACAGTATCATCCGTGTTTTGCACACTTGTTTCAAAGTTGTTTTCCATTTATTCCAAACTTTTTATTCACTGCCAGCACAATCTCATCTAGAACGAGAATAAACTAGTTTACGTGCACAACTGGTTGCTATGAAAACGAATATAGAAATACAGTTCGAAATTATCTTTATAAGTGTAGCCTTGGTGCTAGATATTATTTGTTAGATAATCAGTAAAGATCATCCATCCACATTTACATTGTTGACAGTCAGGCATACTAGACAGTGAAAATAACGATAACATATGAACTACATTCACATGCATGTAAACCTGTTTTGTCATCCGCGAACGGACCAACCTTCCATTGATGTATCAGCACATCCGTGGATTTTTTAGCTGCTATATCAATCTATGGGCTTAATGAAAACGCATTTGGTCGCAATTACGAATCTCACATGGGAATATATTGTTCTTATGTCTCTATCGTCAGCTCCTTGGTAATTAGAGGATAATGAAAAATCAGAATGGAGCAGGGGGGTTTAACCCAGTTTAAAGTCGCGTTGAAATACCCAGTAAACACAAAACATTTCTATAACATTTGCACAATGTTGGACCAACGTCGAAGACGTTGGGCCGGCGTTGTACAAATGGTATACAATTGTTTTGTGTTTGCTAGGTATGCCCAATTGTCATTTCAAAGTGAAGAATTTTTGTATTACAAAATAGCACAAGTGTCATGTGACAAGTGTCACATATAGATTAAAAGTAAAACTGGATTGCAGCATGATCCTTCAAACAAACGTTATTTAAAATAATAATGACATGGAGGCCTATTATATATGTACAGATAGTAGTGGTGTTTGAACGATTAAACACACTTGAATGTACCCATAATGATCTGTGGATCTTACAGCTTGATATGGATCATACGGATTGGACGCTGGCCATCTACTGGCCAATATCTGATGATGTGGTCCAGGGCTAAATGATTTACATTGTTAGCAAACAGTGCACGTGTGTAATCAATAAACGCGGACATGTTTATGACCATAACTACTTAGCAGTCCACCTCCAGTGCACAGACTCCTACAATCAGACGGATCCACATCGGGCCAGCAGTATGTCACTGAAAAATAAACCCCCATTTAGTTCATTATCTGCAGGATATGAACAATGCCGATATACTGCAATGCTTGCTTTTCAAGTTGATGGTGATTAAAAATTATTATTCACTATAATTTCTCTGACAAACAAAGTGTCATTCCTGCTACTTGTTAATGCAATGGACCCTATGTGTCCAAAGGACGATTATCTATATTGCCAACCAACAAAAACCTCTCTGAATTGACTATACATTGAGGTTTGCTGCGCGCGATTTGCTCGTGGTTTGTCTACGCTCATCATCTCCTATTCACAGTATTTCTAGTTAAGCAGTCACTAATAGCGCTGATAAATACAAACTAATCATGGAAATTGTGGTAAAGTCACGTCCCACATGGACCGTAATCTAACGCAGCAAGATCACAATCGATGCAGCTTTCCCAGAAAAATCACCTTATTGGACTGCATTATTTGATTAGTTCTATTTATGAGGATATTTGTTACGTGTCCGTCTAGCTATCAGAACTAATTTATGGTATTTATAGCCTCCAGATGTTGGCACTCGTTCTCGTGCGGGATGTGAGTGGCCGAGAAGTAGAGGCTGAAGGACAGAGCGCTGCCTGCTTGTCCTAAATGTACAGATGTATGTCAACCCTCTGTAATCATGGTAATATACCTACCAGATCACAGCAAATACAAGATGTTAAACCAATGCTGTGTTGATGTTGATCCAGAGCCGTAGACGGTGCACCAACATTAAAACAACATGGTTGAGCGTCTCGTGTTTACTGGCATAACGAAGGTGATACTATATTATGGATAATTTCTGAGCGAGGGGGGGGGGGGGCAAACAGTGTGGTAGTTGTTATACTGATTTATTTTAACTCTTTCAGCGCGAGAGTCTGTAGACGTCAGATTCTGACGTCTAAAGTCGCTCCCCGTACTAAAAAAGTAAAAATTATTTTTAATGGCCGTAGACCCATCTCATGTTTGTTTGTTTGTTTGTTTGTTTGTTTGTTTGTTTGTTTGTTTGTTTGTTTGTTTGTTTGTTTGTTTGTTTGTTTGTTTGTTTGTTTGTTTGTTTGTTTTTTTGTTTGTTTTTTTGTTTGTTTGTTTGTTTGTTTGTTTGTTTGTTTGTTTGTTTGTTTGTTTGTTTGTTTGTTTGTTTGTTTGTTTGTTGACCGCGGGATTACTTAAAAGGTATGGAACGGATTTGTATAAAACTTTTACCAGAAGTGTGTCCCGTGCTAAGGGACAACCTAACAACTTTTCGGGATGATTCGGATTACGATCCGGTTCGCGTCGGATTACGACCCAGTCTCTGACTGACTGTCTAGTACGTGCATGCATCATGGTGAACGCTAATCTGAAATCACCTAAGTTTGGGCAGTGTAATATATTATTTTATTGTTTGAGAAGAAATAATTTTTTGGGGTTTCAGGCCACCTTCGTGCACATATTTATAGACTAAACTGGACCAAAAAGAACCTCTTGAGGTTGGTGATCTATTGCTTGCGCCCGCAAATTTTAAGTCCAAGTTAGGTCACAAGAAATACTCGGCAATAAGTATTTCAACTATTATATGGACGACGAGATTGTTTGATCGATGCGTTTTAATTAAGTTTACCTGCTTCTCAAATAGAAAAGTAGTAGACCGGAATTTTTTTACGTTTAGACGTCCGTTGATATATTTTGCCTGGTTGGTGTCAGTAGGCAAAATTATGTGTATGTTCACGGCTGGTGTAGATACTTCCTGCCATAAAAGTATCAACCAATCAGGGTAGCTTTCTGATAAGAAATATTTTTAGCCGTGGATAGGCCTATACACACTATAGATGCGGTTACTTATGCAATTAGTCGAGATAATCGTTATCTTTAATTGGGACTAAGAATTGTAAGTAATGTTTCTACACAGTTAATAATACCCACATTATCATTGTGCATTTAGAAACATGCTCCAGTAACCACAACATCTTCTGATTAACGTTTCGCGATAACTCAGTGTCAATACAGGTCCATTGTGTAAGTCTAAACTAATTTATGTACAATCTCGCGTACAGGAATCGTTAATCCGGTACCGCTGGATTATCAGGAAATCACCGCCTAGTCAATGAGGAGTCTGCTCAGCGCAGAAAAGTGTACTATGTTTTAATTAATCATTTGGTGAGAGCTGATTAATAATTAATGGGCTATAATTTGTATAAATTATGCAGTGACATATTATAAATTGTGATACATTAAGTAAATTATTTTGCTAAACAAGAAACACTCAACTCGGCCTTTATTAAGCGAAGACTTGGTATCGAGTAAGCGAACTATATACTGATATAGCGGGTGTGCGAGAGCAAAATGACATGAATGTACCCAGCAAACACGAGACGTTGGCCCAATGTTGGGTTAATGTTGGCCCACCGTCTTCGACGCTGGCCCAAAATTAACTCAACATTGGGCCAACGTCTCGTGTTTGCTGGGTAGGGCTTCTATATCAGTAAGCATCACACCATATTAAAATTACAATAAAAAATGTCATGACATAATATATAGAATTTGATCTATAATTCCAGCACAGAAAACCACTAACATATTATTATGTGGCAGTATGTGATATGTATTCATAGTACACAGGTACCACACATGTTTACTGCATTTGTAAATAATCTGAAAGAAACTTTTTTCTACAATACTTAATATGATGCGAAGGTATAATTTTGCACAAGGTAGGCCTATGCCGGATTAATTATGATATCATGATCACGGATGTATCTAGTAACATAGAGTGGATGACGTCAATAGTACATGTATTAAATGTACTACAGTAATCGTATATCAAATCATAATGTCTCTCTTTAAACTTGTTGTGATTAGTCCAGGAACACGAATAACTTGCTTGATTGTCTTAGTATAAATCCACTCTCGCCAAATTGTGCGCGTGTTTTTCCTGTTAGTTTGCTGTCAATAATTAAGCTTTTTCATGTCATGTTACATCTATGTTGATGGGTTCTATTCCTTTTATTAACCTTTGTCCTTCTGGGGACCGTAAATAAACTGTTTCATTGTTAAGATAATTTGTTAGGATATTTCATTGTTAAGATATTTCCTCATAGATGCTCTGCTAAGAATATTATTAAATTATAGAGATGTCATTTTCTCATTAATCTGAATATTTTTTCATCATTTGAAGCTGGAAATTTCGCCAGCTTTGAATGAATAGCAAACCATTCTTTAAATATTAGAAAACAATTCAGCATCACGCGTAATAAGGTGTGTCGCTTATATCATAAGGCATAATAAGCCATGTTGTGGCCGTATTCTCGTACAAGTTACGATATATCGTAGGCTTCTGATTGGTCGAAATGGCCATCTCGACCAATCAGAAGCCTACGATATATCGTAACTTGTACGAGAATAGGTCGAGATGGTCGATATGGCCATCTCGACCAATCAGAAGCCTACGATATATCGTAACTTGTACGAGAATACGGGCCTGAAGTGCAAAACACTGACTATCTCAGGCATAAAATTTAAGAAAGATTTAATCAAATTAATCAAATTTTAGTACAAAAAACATGTATGTGACCTAAAAGTTGTCATATTTGATGCTAAGACCGCCCGGCATTACCCAATTTTGATAGTTCAAGATACATACGGGGTGCTAGAAGCTATTATCAAAGATTATCAAACATCACCAATAAAGACCAAACTTTTGCGTTCAGTCGGAGAACTTGCAGCACCATGCATCGACAAGATCTCCAACCTAACCTAGTCTTAAAGGTGATCTATCACCCCTTATATAGTATGAATACATTTGTGACAAATAAATCAAAGTTGCCACAAGATGGGGCACAATATGGGGTGATTGGTTATCATGTGACCCTCTGAGATGGTCACATGATGGCCAAT